>JANHZU010008464.1:427-14076 GCA_032468055.1 Acrochordus granulatus | reverse complement strand
TCTATCTATCTATCTATCTATCTATCTATCTATCTATCTATCTATCTATCTATCTATCTATCTATCTATCTATCATTGTGGTATACTGTTTTGAAATTACACTTAAAGTAGGGAGAAAAAGGTTCCAGTCCTCCCTTAGGCACAGAAGTCGGGTGGAGAACTTTGGTCCAGTCAGTCTCTCAGCCCTAGACATCTATGAACTGCACTGAATCAATGTGGACCATTGATTAGGACCATCATAACTTTCAGTTAAGAGGCTGTTATTCTGAAATGGATATGGGCTACTACATAAGTAGTAGCCATGTAGTACTACTACATGGGCTACTATGGGATACTACACAAGGATGAGGTGTCCCAGAGAGATTTCTTTTCTGGTATTGTATTGTAGTGGCTGGTATATGGAATCTTTTCTTTGTCAGGTTGGTTGGTTTTATTTCCAGGAGGTGAAACTATACAATAATAAGTATGAAACTAAGCCACTTACAATGAGTCGGTTGATATGTACTTGATGTGGCAAGAGTCCTAAAGCAGCAGCCACTCCCTGGCGGAAAATCCGAAGCAATGTGATATTCAACTTGTTTACATCCATTTGCAGAGTCTGCAAAACAAACCCAAACAGACAAGTGCTAATCTTGCATGGCACACACAGTTCCCTGCTAATGAGTGACCTCCGTGAATTGTGCAAATAGGTTTTCCCAGGATGGCAATGTGTGAAGTCAATTTGCATTTCAAACAGAGAACAAGAGTTGGGGGAGTGAGGTCAAGGAATGCAGGATTCCAGACTATTAATTGTTGTTAGTTTAAAAAACATTAACATTTCCTCTTTTCATAACCTTAAGTTCATCATGAGGTGAAAGAAATGTCTTTGGCTATAGTTCTGGAATTTGTACATGAGAATTGCCAGACTTTTTGTGTGATATTAATTGTGATAGAACTAAGTGAAACAGCATCACACAGAAGAAATTACTTCTGATCATTATCATTCTTCATAGAAATAAAGCAATACAGTGGATAGACTGGAGCAGCTACATGCCCTTGGCTGCTTTAAAAAACTAAGCAAGATCAGACATGGTTAGTACTTACATAGGTAACCACCAGAACTTAGAACTATAAGCAAGACTGGGAAGCAAAAAAAAAAAGTTGATGGAAAAACACTACATTGTATAGTCATCAGTGTGAAGAAAGACTTTACCTTTTAGGTTATTGTTTCTAGAGATGAGGAAACATGCTGCTTCAAAATTCGCCCTCAAGTTTGTGGGTAATGAATGAAGTTGGAGAACAGTTCTTCCAGGGGAAGGAAATATCTCCGACAACCTCTGCCTTTGTGAATATGCTTTATGAGTATCCTGATACCTGGTACTAAAAAAACCCATGGAAGGATATCTCTCATGACCGAAGCATGGGAAGTGAGAGAAGACCACTGGAATGATGATGGCAGAATGAAAGTGCATGTACACTTAGACACTTTGAAACTTAAATGCCAGTTTTCTCAGCTTGGCATTAATTATTTTCAGCTTCCTGCATTATAGAAATTAAACAGCTGCAGACCCCAATTCGCTTGGGGTGTCACATATGCTTGAACTGAAAAATGGCATTCCAATATGGCAAGTGAGTCTTGATGACCAATGAAACCTTGCTGACCTCCCATACAATAACGTTGATTCATCCCATGAATCAACAGTGAATTTAGGAAATTGGGCATTTTACTAGGGATTAGCCAGCAAGTGGAATAGTTCCATTTTTAAAAACTTGATTAGGCTTTATGGACAAAGTGGGAATGCCATCAGTGTTTACTTCAGGTATTGCTCATGACTTTTCCTCTGCAAGGGTATAATAGACAGCTGAGGTATATGAGTATCCTTGGGATATATCAATTAAAAAGTAACTAGTAGACATAAGTAGCATATTGATTTCTTGCCTAAATCTAGCCCCAATAAATGTGTGTGTGTGTGCATGTCAATAAAATTATTTTAACAGAACTTGCTTTCCACATAGGTCAGAAGGGAAGGAAGACATCCAATGTCACAAAGGGCCAAAAATAGTTTGATTTGCCAGTAAAGGGAGCCATGTAACAAAGTACTTGTTTACTTCCTCTCATCTCTTCTTCCTTTTTGAAAAAATAAATATATTAAATTATTTTAAGTCAGTGTATTCAAAATTTGAGAAGCTGTGGTCTAATTATTCTGTACAAGCAACAAATGAAGAACATTTCACTGTAAAACGAAGGACAAGAGAGAAACACATTTTAGTTCACCGACTGACTTTAATTTTGTATTTTTAAACTGATATATGAAGCCAAATGTAAATTTCCTTAAGAATTAATTTTCTCAAATTTTGCAATTCAGTTTACTGATTTTTAAACAGTATCTTATGGGTTAAGATTTGAACAAAAATGTTTATGTTCATGAACAAAATGGATACAATTGTATTCAGTCAGAGAAACTGGTTTTCTAACTTCTTTACATTAGGACTAACTATAAATAAAATTTATATTTGGAGAAATACACACAAATATATTCCACCAAGTGAAATAGAAACAACATTACTATTCCTGTTTGTGACATCCTAGAATTTTCAACCAGGTGAAAACTTCTGGTTAGGTCAGATGCAAACAATTTGGGCCATGTGATCTGGCCTACTTTTATCACCACAGCATTCATTCCTGAAGATCTCGCTCTTTTTCCTGAACTGTTAATATATGCCATAAGTGAATATCCTATCCTATATGATTGGAAAGCCTCTGTGAATAGGATCCATTCCACAAGCCTTTAAGATCAGTCTAGAATGGAAGGAAATTGATTGCTTGGAAATTCTTCAAATACTGCTGGCACCTTTAATTCAACAAAGGAAGCATTGTATCTTCTGAAGCCAGGCAACACTAATTAATCATATTTTGCCTTGTTGATCTCTACTGTTTATCATTTTTGGCACCTGCTCCTTGAGACAGGTTCAGGTTTGAATATACTGTACTGTACAGACTGACTGCTGTGACTTAGTAACCCCAAGAAGAGGAAGATAACCACTCCAGGGAACATAATTTCCCAATGCAATTTATTAATCTAGCTACTGCAACTGTTAGTGATCATTTCCAGGTTTTCAGACTGTAGATATGATGAATTGTACTGTCAGTTTTTACCTGTAAATTTGGCTGTATATGTATATAATAAAAATGCAAAGATAAAACCTAATAATATCTAATAGTTTAATTAGTGTGGAAGAATAAACTTTTCGGAAACAGGGAGAAACTATCTTTTAAACCATTAGATGGAAAGCAACCTTGGTGTAACAGGAATTTTATTTGTGCACTTTCTCTGAGGTATATAATCTATTTGAATATAATTTGAATATAAAAGTAAAATCTGAGAGATATTTCAAAGGCAGCCAGTAAAATTTCAAATCTGATTTATACAATCCTCAAAAATGCTTGCCAATCTTTGTTCATGATCTGTAGTAAGAAAAGTTGCATTGTGGAAAAGAACACTCAAAGCCAGTTATCCAAAAGACAGCTTCAAGAATTGGAAGACTTTGTGGGGCTTTGGTGTGCCTAGACCCTCAGGCTTCTCATTGAATGATGACAGCACCATAACAACTTTATGTCGCACACTCTGCCCCTTCTGAGCATGATGCTATGTTGCAACATAGGTAAAAAAGGGATGAGATTTGTATTGTGGCACCATGACATTGCTTACATTAATTTGGCCCCTTTGACTTCTCTCATGAAGGATTCAGTTGAAAGATAAGTAAGTTGTTCTTTTACCAACAGCATATTAACTTTAATAGAGAAAAAAGTTATAGTGACTATTAAAAATAAATCCTGAATCCTCTGGCAAAAAAACCCTCTATCATCATTAAGCTCAAGTATTAGGAAGTATATCAGGCTTTGACAGACTTCTGAATTTTGAGTCAGGTAAATGATGTGACTAAGAATGACAGATTCTAGGGATAGGAGTAGAGTGTTAAATTATTGCAGGGGCTGCATACTGGCTTGAGATTTTCATTGGGATGTCACTGCCAGCTCAGATATCAGTAATGAATTTATGAATCACTACTCAATATACATTACTTATGCTGAATATTGACCTAGTTTGGAGAGAACCTTTTGGAGTTATTTGCAATTATTATTTTTATTGTTCTTATTTAGTCTACCACCCTGCATTCATTTGATATTAACAATGAAATTGACTCCTTAATCCAGGTCATTCATTAAATCAAATTTTAAAAAAAGCACTTGTCTCAAGAAATGTCCTCAGGGAATTTGAATAATTACCTGTTTTAAAAATAGTTTGGTTCTTTTTATTTTCTGGATTCAATTTTTTGTATGATATATACAATCCAGAATTCTACACAGGCCAGATTAAATACTAATTTTGCTTGAAACTACCTTTCAGTCAATAGATTTTTAAATATTGAAGTAGATTTATTTTAGTTTTCCAACATTTTATTCATGCACAATAAGTTTTGATTAAAATTGCCTGCAATCTTCTGCCCACCCAGCAGTTCGAAAGCACGTAACAACTGGCGAGTAGATAAATCGGGTACCACTTTGGTGGGAGCTGGCCGGTTTCAGCAGGTCGGTTGAGGCGAGCGGCGAGGAGTTGAGTGGCGAAGCGAAGGCGGCCCACCCTCCTGCCGGGGGTGGAGCAGAAACTGCGGAGATGCCCGGATGCAACATCGCCCAGCCAGCAGGAGGGTGGGTTAGTTTACACAATTGTATAGATATCTAACCTATGTAAGCTGCCAAGAGTCTTCGGAAATTGGTGGCATAGAAATATGTGTAATACAAAAAAAATAAAGTGTTATATTCTTAGAAAATGTAATTCTATCATCTCTTTGAGACTGTTCATTATGGGGGCATCATCTTAATTTTAGCTTGATTCATTAATACAATATGTACAGCGCCTTAATTTCTACTTTGTTAGTATGAAGTCTCAGCTTTTAATTGCTTTCTCTTTTGTCTCTCCTAGAAATAGTTTATCTTTGTGTTGCTGTTCACTCCAGCAATTCTTGTTTTGTATATAGAATTGTTTCTTGATTCAAGTCTCTTTCTTTAGAACCAATTATTTTAAAAATAATTTATAATTATTTTATAATTTTAATTTTTTCAATAAAATTTATTTTATTTTAAAAAAATGTACTTCTTGATCTTCAGTCATTCCAGAACCTAGGTTTCCTATATCATATAGTAGTGTGCACTTTTCCTACAAAGATCCATATGGTTCTGATTATTTAGGAAGGCTATTCTGTGTCTAAAATGGCCTTTTAAGAAGCAGCATTTAAAGGACTGGGTTTTTTTTCCCAATAGGATAACATTTCCAATCAGAAATGAGACAGGAAAGAAACGGAAAGAGAGTGATGAAGAAAACACTGAAAGCTCTAAAACACTAATTGTTGAGCCGCATGTCATCCCTAACAGAGGCCCTTACCCATACAATCAACCCAAACGGTAATCTTGTAGCTCTTTGTGGAAGAACATATGTGACATGGAGTAGTTGAGTCAGACAAAGGGGTATTAATGGCATCTTTGTTAGAGTATGCTGTCCTTAAACAATTTAAAAACAATGAGTCATGTTTACAAGGTCTGGAGTTACTATTGTAATATGGTTTGAGGTTATTTAATTGGAGTAAATCTATTGATGCACAGTCACTTTGTTTTGCTGGCAGTCAAAGTGTTGTCTATACATAGATGAGCAGTTGGAATCAGCTTTCAAAGTAGCTGTGTGAGCAAAAGATTCAGCTGCTTTAATGATTTGAAAAAAGATATTTTGTTCTTGGTAATATATATTATGAGTATCTCTTTAATGATTTGTACAACTTTAATATTTGTGATAGTGTTATATTGTTTAGCAATAAATAATCTGTTTAAACTTCATATAAAAATAGTTTTTCTGAAATAGATTAAATTATTGCTGTAGGTCAATGGACTTGCAGTATCCTAATCACACAGGGGGACAGCTTAATTTCAGAAGAGTAGTGTAATGACTTGGAGTAATATTAGTTCTTAAATTAGGAATTCATTTTTCTTACTGTGTAGATTCTTTCCTCTTTCCAATTCCTTTAGAAAGCAGATACAGTAACCAAGTTTCTTTGACTAAAAGGATGGATAAATATTATCAAAATAAGCATAAACTATATGCTTATAGGGTTATTAAAAATAACCCTAAAATATATCAGTTTAAACTGGAACTAGTATGTTATGGCCTGAATTAATTAAATTGAATTTTATTCAATTTACAGCAATACCATTCAGTTTACTCATACCCAGATTGAGGCAATTCGTGCAGGAATGCAACCTGGTTTGACAATGGTAATGACAAATAATATTGAGTAATAGCTAGTAAAGAAGAATTATATATTCTTCTATTAAATACATAAAACTAAGTGGTGCCAAATATTCATTGTAGTTATTAGCAAGTGATTTCGCATTTTTCACTAAAAATTAAAAAAGGAATGAATTGAATTTTGGACTTTTTAAAATTCTTATTACTGTGCGAGCTTATGACTTTTCTTTAATTGGAGTTGCCCTTTATTCTGAATAATAAAATCTATATACATTTTAAGCAGAGTAATAACCAGAGAACCAATCATAAGAGAACCAATAAACCTTGGCCCAGACCTGTGTCTAGTATCTAGAATTTCTTGATAGTTCTTTTATTCTACATGCTTTCATTTCCCAATGAGTATTTACATTATATTCTCTCTTCAATAATGTTCTTTCTGATGATAGCTTCATTTTTAAAAAGGCTTTTACTTTTCTGACTATTCTTATTTTCTACTTTTTGAGCAACTCTTCCTCAAATGAGTAAAATGTCAAATATGTATTTTTCCCCAGGTAGTAGGACCACCTGGTACAGGGAAAACTGATGTGGCAGTGCAGATTATATCTAACCTCTATCACAACTTTCCTGAGCAGAGGACTCTTATTGTCACACATTCCAATCAGGTAAACTCGACTACATGTTCCTTTATTGCTTTTGAATTGCTTTTATTTTAGTTGCAAAGATAAATCCAGCTTTTGCAAATTATATTACAAATGGTCCAGTTAGAAAGGAAAGAAAAGTTTTTCTTTGATTTACTAATTTGATCTGGGAAATTCTCTATCTGGATGTATCTGAATAGCTATTGACACTAATTGAACTACAGTTGAGTTTCTTCATGAGGTCAAGAGAACACATATTTATAGTGATGACATTTCTGGGTATCAGTGGTATAGTGATGTATAAAGATACCCACCATAATAGAAAAAAAATATTCAGAGTACTGGAATTAATCTTTAGAACTTAAAATGACTTGAGATCAATTTTCTAAAGAAACATTTCTTCCACATAATCCTATCCAGATCCTACTGTCATTTATGACAATGCTTCATTAAATAAAGTGGTAACTATGTAAGGCTTGTTATGTAAAACTAAAATGTGATGTATTTAAAGATCAGTGAGAAGGCTTTTTCAGTGGAGTTGTCCATTATTATAGAGTGTTTGCAGAGAGGCTCTTGGTATCTAAGTTTTCTTCTGGTTGGATTAAAACTTGTATGCAAAGTAATAGAACAGTTCTGGCAGACCACATGAGGAGTGTATTGTGTGTTCAAATTTGATAATTATCTCAAATCAGTTGCCAGTTTAATTAGATTTAATCTAATTTAGGGATTAGACAAATTCATGGAAGATTTTTCTATTTAAACTAATACACACAAACACAGAGAGAACAATTTACCATAACCTTCATACCTATTAAATATCATGGAATGATTACTGAGATATTACTAGAATAATACTATGATATGATTACTAAGATAACATTGCTAGTCCCACTTTAGGCATGAAAGCCAATGGGTGACTTTTAGTCATTCTCTCTCAGCCCAATAACCCAGGGTTATTATTATAAAGAGTATTAGCTTTGTTTGCCACTTTGAGTTATTTATAAAAATAATAATGGTGAGATAAAAATACAGGCAGACAAACATAAAATACCAATGTAAATGACTAAGGTATTAGACAGAACTGGGGAAATCTAGCTTTAAATGCAGTTTGAGCTGTGGAAGCTCACTTGGGTCAATCATTCTTTCTAATGCCAGTCTACTTCATTGAAAATATAAGGATCCAGTGCTAGGGAAAGCAGCTTAAATTCTTAGATGAAAGGTTAAATATATATTAATTTTCATAAATTGGAGAGTTTTGTAAAACGTCCCTAAAATGTCTGACTGATAGTTGAAAATAAAATTAGATAGATCCTGTCTTATATAGCAGAATTTTCCATAACTCTTAGTCCTGAGTGAATAAAGAATTGTCTCTTTAAAGTATTGATTTGTTTCAAAGCACTAATCAGACCTTGTGTGCAGTGATTGGATGTCTAATGTAAATATCCTCTTCATTTTCAATTTAATTCTTCCCAAACTAGAAATAATTATTCTAGCGTATCAAATTTCCTTTAATAGCATCTGATTTTCTAAAATGTATTCTTTTGGTTCTCTTGTTAATGCCTAGGCTTTGAATCAACTGTTTGAAAAAATTATGGCTCTAGATGTTGATGAGCGTCACCTCTTGCGTCTTGGCCATGGAGAAGAAGAACTGGAAACTGAGAAAGATTTTAGCAGGTGAGTCAATAGCAAATAAAAAACTAAGCTACATAATCTACCACCTCCCAAGAATGGTATGCTTTGTATTTTTTATTTTTCTTGTATTTGCACAAAAACAAGAGATTGATCAGGAAGACTTGTTATATTTATGGTGCAATTCTGTTCTAGGCAGTTTTATTTCTGGATGTATAAAGACCATTTTACAGTGTTCATGGATACTTAAGCCTGTGAATGTTGATCATATAATAATGAGAGGAATAAATACATATAATAATAATAATGAGGAGAATATAAATATATATGTATTAAATTCTGTATGAATTGAAATTAAATCATGTAGAAATGGGATTATTGAAATGTTATATCATTTGATACAAAAAATGTAATGATAATTTTTAAATAAACTAGCAGTGCTAAAGTCCGTCCTTGCAATTTTCCTCACCTCTCCAATTGTTTACTTTTTAGTGTGTAATATGTAAAGGGATTTAGAACGTATGAGCAATCTCCTACAGAGGGACTTGAAGAAGAGATTACACAGTCCAGAAATAGAAAGAAGCATGAAATGAAACTCTAACCTTTGATTTTGTTTAGAATAAGAGGTTTTTAAGATTCTATTAATACACCTACAACAATAAAATAGCATTTCTGCAATCCCAGCAAAGTCCATTTCTTGACATAGCAGATTTGAGGTACTGGGTTATTGAAGGATGCAGTAATGCATCTCAGAATGAAATACATGCAAATACAAAACAGATACTTATTTTAAAGAATATTTTTAATGTGTGTAGGCTTTTTATTAGTGATAGACTGCTCTTGAAGCTTTCTCAGAATGAATGAAGATATTTGAGAACATACATTTGCAACTTCTTCTCCTCCACCCCAAATTAAATACAGTACCTCTATGAAGAAAAAGAATTCCTTTAGAGCTTTCAAAGTGGTTCACTGATATATCTTACTCTTCATTATGTTAATCTGATTTGCAGATATGGAAGAGTAAACTATGTTCTGTCTCGGAGACTGGAACTTCTGCGAGAGGTTGGGCGATTACAAGAGAGCTTGGGTGTCCCAGGAGATGTTTCCTATACTTGTGAAACAGCTGGTCATTTCTTTTTATATCAAGTAAGAACTGATCTATCAGATTTGAAGTGATAGAGATTGACAGTGCTGTCACCATAATATCTAGTGTCCTAAGGCAGCTCAACCATGTCCTTTAGCCCATTCATTGCCTCATGCAAAACAATATGTTACTCTTGAAAAGGTATGGTTTTGACTAGTCTAAGATATATTGGATTGTAACACGCTCATGTTTTAAATGTCCCTAAACGAAGATATTACAAATATAAATAGGTGGGAATTGGCCAAAAGCTTTTAGAATTTGGACTGAAATATTGTTTTTCATTTTAAAATATAAGTGGCAGTCTTATTTTTTATTGCTGTTTTTTAACCTCTGTACATAAGGAATCACAATTAGAAAGGCCAGTAGTTTTGTCAAGGAGTCTTAATTGGCTTATAATCTGTCTTGATTATATATTTAAAAGTATTAATCCACTCTGATTGTTATGATACACACTCTGAAAGGAAATGAGGTGCTTAGTGCTTTCACTAGTTGCCCAAAATTCCAGCTAAAGGTTTCATGGCCATTCCAAAGAATAAACTTTTAACATCTAAAATGTTTTATGAAACTGTCAGTGGTACCTAGGAACGAAGTGTTATGCACATAAGATAGAGTTCATAAAACCCCGCAGATTTCCACATTTTTGAACTGCCTTTTCAGTAGTACTTTTTTGTCTCTTCACATCAATTTTTTTATTCCTGGCAACTGTGTGGACAAATCCCTTCACTTTTCTTGATGAGGTTTTTCAGAAGTGGTTTTCCCTTTTCTGCTTCCTAGGACTGAGAGTGAGTGACTGGTCCAAGGTCATCCACCTGGCTTTGTTCCTAAAGTGGGATTAGAATTCATGGTCTCTTGATTTCTAGTCTGATATCTTAACCACTATACTAGACTGGCTGTTTTCTTCATGTACATTGAATCACAATAGTTCCAAAGGTATGATGGGAAAAGATGTTTTTTCTGTCTAAGCCTGTTTTGACTCTGGCTATATTAAAGTGTTTTTCTTTTTAAATCAGGTAATGTCTCGCTGGGAAGAGTATATAAGCAAAGTGAAAGTGAAAGGTAGCAAGCCTGAAGTTGCTGATATCTGCAGTTTTTTTCCGTTTCACCAATATTTTGCAAATGCCCCACAGCCAATTTTTAAAGGCAGATCTTACATTGAAGATATGGAAATTGCTGAAGGATGTTTTAGACATATTAAGAAAATATTTACTCAACTTGAGGTAAGATTAACAAAATAAGATAATACTCTGGCATTCATTTTAGTTAAAAAAGGTAACTATATCACAGTATTATAATAGATCGATATAAGGTCCTTCGAATTAGATCTTAATGAATAATGAATACTTTTTCTCCCTTTTGGTAAAATTAATGGAGGTAATAAACTGCCCTGAACATTAACTTTTCAGCACATATAAAAGCCAAAAACCATCTTTCAACACTCTTACAATCTCCCATATTTAAAGTACATTGGATGTTCTTAGGATTGAGTGGGGTAAAGATTCTTGCTTTGTTAGTGGATGTTCATGCTTTATACCAATTTTTAGAGAGCATGCCATTTTTGATATCCTATCTAAGAAAACTTCTCTTAAAGCAGGGTATATGCTACTGTTGGTGTGAAGAAAGATTCTAGATATGATTCACCTTCCCAAATCTATATATAAGGGAGAAAAAATGAAGAGTAATTAGGTTCCAAGTGAATATGCAGTCTAACATTCACTACTAATAATTTTGGTTCCCAGGTGACCTAGAGCAGACTGTTCTAAGTGATCCTCTAGTCTTGTGGAGGTCTATATCTGAGAGCCACAATTTAATGAGGAAGCGATCTGACTACAGTAAAGGAACAACGTTAATGTCTTCTATGCTCAGAGTATTTTTCAAATCCTCTGAAGTAAACATATTTACTTCAGTTGGAGTTAAAGTAAGCCATAAATGGCTTTATATGTAGTAGCCAGTATCTTGAATTGCACTTGGAAGTCTATAGGGAGCCTATGCAATTTGAAAAGTAGTGGTGTTACATGGGCATACTGTGATACCTATGCCACTTCATCCTGCCTCAATTATAGTGTCTGGATGGTCTCCAAAGGCAGCCCCATATAGAGCATAGGATATACAGGTAGAGCTCTAATGCTCTGAATTACATTTGTTCTATTTGATGGCAGCTTGACAGTTTATTGAAGACATTAAGGTTCTAATCTTTTTTCACAGAATTTTGGGTATCATCTTTTCTTTCTGTAGGAATTCAGAGCATTTGAACTGCTCCGCAGTGGACTGGACAGATCAAAATATTTACTTGTGAAGGAAGCGAAGATCATTGCAATGACTTGTACTCATGCTGCATTGAAACGCCATGACTTAGTTGAGCTCGGATTCAAGGTAACACAAAATACTAGAACTTCCTTAAATCTGTTGTTTTGAATTCTTTATCAGAAGTCAGTAATATTAAAGAGTATGCATATTTTTATTTGCTTTTCAAATTGTAACACTTTAATTTTTAAGAGGTTTTGAAAGATCAAGTCTCTACAGTACTTCAGGTTTTATTTCTGAAAGGTGCTTCAGAATGTGTGAAAGCATGAACACAGCATCTTTCTACAAGTTGTTAACATCTTTTCTGGCATCACAAAACAGCTTTAGGGGTGTTGCTTTTAAGACTGTAAACAAGTGCTACATTCACATTCCTGCTCACTCCAAAGCATTTATTAAAAAGATTACATAACACTAATTAACATTATGGATGGTTAAGGTATACGTTATATAAAGGCCATAAAGAGGCAGATTCTTATTTTAGTTGTTTTTTGCACAACTTTATTGATCTCTTTTATGGAAATGCTTCGACATATACTGAGTTCAAACACAATACTGAGTCATAACCAAGCAAGCCTCATAAAGCTTAGTACTACGTTGTATCCAACCTATATAGCATATTACCCCCAGTTTATAGTTTATTATGTGAACCTAGCCAATTGTGACTTCTTTAAAAATCATAAGCAAACCTTGCTCAACATGCATAAACCACAATGATATATTTTATTGAGTTAAGGGCAGTTTTTCTGTCCTTTTTCTACTTGCAAAGCAACCAAAATGATATCATGATAGATCTATGCATGTTGCAAGCATGGCAAATAAAATTATGAGATTATCCAGAAAATTGCAAATGAATTACAGTTACTAATGTAGAGCAAATAATGATTAGAACATTTTGCTTAATATATTACTAGAACCTGTTTGCCTTTTTGGTAAGCAAGTAAGTAACTTCTTAAAAATATTGCCCTTTCAGTAGTTTGCTCCCTCAAATTTTGAGTTTGGTTAATATATTTCATTTGTGATTTTTCAGTATGATAATATCTTAATGGAAGAGGCTGCTCAGATACTGGAAATTGAAACATTTATACCACTCCTTTTGCAGGTGAGAACTGAAGCATTTTATCAATTTGTGACTGTTACAAATTAATACCTGTTGCAGATAGAAAGCAGCCAGTGTGGGCCAGAAACAGGACTAGTATCTTTGGGATGAATATTCAGTGGATGAGCTTGGATAGGCCAGTGCTCTGCTAGACCCTTCATACAGTTCAGCTCCTGGGTGACAGATGAGAAAGATTCCTGAAGAGATAATTGTGTGGAAAATGCAGCAGTTTCTTCTTTTGACTTCAGCAACAAAAGTGGCTGGCAGAGGCTACATCAATAGCACATCTACCAATGTAGCTTTTTTTCCCTTGATTTTGTAGTTGTTTTATGTAATTGGTGTGTAGAAGTCAAAGCTAATATGCTGAATCAGTTTGGTCATTTTCGGTACAATTATAGTTTTTGATGAATCCTGTATAATAATGCTAATACTAGAGTCTTATTTATATTCAACAGAACCCCCAGGATGGTTTCAGCCGATTAAAACGGTGGATAATGATTGGGGATCATCATCAGTTGCCACCAGTCATTAAAAACATGGCTTTTCAAAAATATTCAAACATG
>JANHZU010008463.1:13854-33942 GCA_032468055.1 Acrochordus granulatus | reverse complement strand
TTGTTAACCCGGGCGACGACCGAGCCGGTATGGATTTCTGTAATTTACTTCTCATATTTTTATAGGGGGGAGACACTTTTTGTCTGGCTCCTCTGATGAGACCTGTCCAGTATGGTTGAACCTCTGGCAGAGATCTCATCTTCTTTAGAGCACACAAGCCCCCCAACCACAGCAAGGTGGTGCCTCATTGGGGCGAATGTGCTTTATACTGGGCTGCTTTCAAAAATAACTCAGAAACTACAACTGGACTCATGGCCAATGTGCTGGAAGCATATTGCCAGCCCTGCAATGACTTCTGATTGGTTTCTGGTACAGTTTAAAGAACTGTTTTTAGCTATGGAGCCCTTTCTGGCTCACCACCCTTCAGAACCACTTTCTTCAAACAATTGGTACAACCTATTAGATCATTCAGGAAGAAATTCCTCATAATCTTATTTTTTTGGGGTGTTGAAGATTACTGAAGTCAGGAGGCACAGCTTCAGTGGCAGTATCAGTGCTGTGAATAGCTTCCCAGTGAAAATTAGACTGGCTCCCTGCTTGTTAGGGGACCCCTTGAGTAACTTTAGAATGTAATAGGTCATGGGCAGATGTTAATTTTCATTAATTACTGGGATAGTACCAATAGAACAGAATATGTGAAGCTCAGGATTGACTGTGGAACCATTCATGCTCTCTGAGCTTGGTTTTTCCATGCAGACATTTCATTACCTGGCTTGGTAATATCTTCAGTGCTCGGAAGGATTCATATACAGTAGTCACTGTTGTTAGGGAAGTTCTTTTCTCCTTGATTAGGCTGTTAGTGCTTGGTTGTTTGTTTGGTGTTGCTCCTGCTCAGCTGGCTGGCAACAGAATGTTATGATCATTTTGTGCCCTTTTTAGCTTTTTATTGTTTCTTTTGAATGGTGTATAAGTATGATTTTAGTCTATGTTCCTGATGAGTCCTGATTTGTCTTTTGGAGTATACTTTTGCAGAACCAATATTGACTGAACAGGTTACATTCTGTCATAACTAAAATAAAATTTTAGTTCCAAAATGTTAAATACCTTATGCTAAGAGAAACCCAAACTTCAGAAGTGCAGAATCAATCAATAAATAAAATGAAAGTCTGATACCACCTTCCTATCATATTTTTAAATTGTTTTTGAGGTCTGTCTTTCTCTTAGTTTTATTCCTTCAAATTACTGAAGAATATGAAAGGAATTTAAGGTCAACTTCTCCATATATATAAAGTCAAGTTACCCAGATTAGTTAACCCCAGGGAAAAAGTAATCATAATCATGTTGTGAAGGATACAATACAAATTGTACTTACTTTTATTCTGTTCAAATTTACCAGCCAGATAATAAACTGAAATCTGAATTTTCCAGAATGTTGGGGGAGGGGCTGTTCAAAAAGCATATATCAGGGAAGGTGCATATAAAACTCATAGATTAAGGAAAATATTCAGAAAAACACATTACATTCAAAAAAAAATCACGTGTAAAAAGCACTAACACTAAAATATTTATATTAGAAAAAGGATAAAAGCATATACATTTTTGGAGTAATATTGGTGAAAAAATTGTAAATTGATTATAAAATGAGTCAGAATGAATTTAGCCTTGTAAAAAGAAATCTGATAAACTGAAATATAATGGAGTCATTCATTTTTTTTATCTGAAATCATAAATTTAGTGTTAGTAGAAATTTTGGATTTAATTTCAATTAAGTAACTTCAGTCAATACATAAGCACAGTTTTAATTGAATATTTGCTATTCTTAATATTAGAGAAACCTAGAAAACTAGAGCAATTTTAACATAATTGCCTAACCAAAAAAGGAGCATATATAAAAAGTAAGTAATTGATTATATTTTTGCTTTATAAAGATCAGTGTATATAAACAGGAATGTTTTGAAGGACAGCATAACACCATACAGGAAAAGATCTCAGTGGAACACCTGATGATATTTGTTTGAATTTACACTTGTAGGAGAAAAGCTGGCTTCACTGAACAGCTGTATGCCTCTAAAATACAAAAATAATTTTCCTTATTTCAGCTAACAGCTATTATCTCATCTTAGCATTGCTAGATATATTTTAAGTGTTAAAAATAAAAGCTTTTGCAACTTGTTATCTTTAAATAAAATCAGGTCTTCTTCCAGTGGAACCTTATTGCATATGAGCTGTTTCCTTGATAACAATGTTGATGTGTTTTGTTTTCAGGATGTTGTTTCAATTTCCCAGGCTACCCAAAGCTTTGAAGTTCCTGGTCATCCATTCCATTACTAAGAAGGGAAGCACTGCTAAGCTTCTAATCCCAGAAAAAGTCAGCCAGGTGTTGATATCTTTTTCCTTCTCTATTTCAGAAACATTGTACAGAAATTTTCTCCATCTTTCCCCAACACATTCTTACTCAGCTTGATGGAAATGAAATATGTTTTTTTTCCAAATAAAAAACATTTGGTGAATTTCTGATAGGCAGGATGTAGGATTTATATTCTTATCTTAGTCACAAGGTAGCCATGAGTGTAGAGAACTCTTGTGTCTACTGTTGGACAACCATGTTTTCAGCAGCCTGCAGCTTCACTGTACTCTCAGATTAAATCTCCCCATCCTCCTCAAAAACTTATCATAAGGAAGTTATTTTTTGAGCCTGAACTAGATCAGGAAACAGAAACAGAGATCTCCAAGGGAAAAAAAAAACAAAAGAGCAGCTGTGCCATCATATAACAAGAAAGTACCCTCAAAGGCACCAAAAAGAAATTGAGGAAAATTTCTAAAATACTTGAGAATGACACTGAAAAAAGGTGACTTTTTTTGTAGAAGAAATAATATTTTGGAAAAGCAGAAGGCAGATTACACATAATTTTAACATCAAGATCCCTCCACACAATCAGCTGAATCCATTTTTGCGTTATCTCTATCCTGATGCAGCAAAGTTTCTCTCTGTATCTTTGGCATTATAGAAAAATAATATTAATTCATACTTCCATTCCCTGCCCCCCTTCCCAATGCCAATATTGGGATTATTTTTAAATTTACACTTTTTCACTATATTGTTTATATAAATTGTTCTTTGTAAAGCAAAAATCTAATTAATTACGTTTTATATGTGCTTTTAATATTATCCTCTCTTACTTGTGATTAAATGGATGAAAATGTTATGGATGTCAATCTCCTTAGAGTCCTGGAAAGCAGGAAAGAAATAAGAGATAACATAATATGATTGTACTTTTTTCCAGGTTTAATGTACTAAAACCCTATATTTGGAAGGAAAGGCCTTCATTTCTTCAAAAGACAACTCACACAATGAGACTGATTTGGTATGAAATTAAAATCTCATACTTTCATGTCATGTTTACAGAGGTTTCACAGTGTCAAGGCACAATAAAAATGAGAATCAACTTCAATTGTTTCCAGATGTAATTATTCATTTTAAAACACCATTGCAGAAGTGTGCAATTAAGGAAATGACCCCAAGCTTTCATTTATTTATTTTAAATTTGTTGGTAAAAGAGTTGACCATAGCTGCACATTGAAACCATATTTTCTATTCTATACATTTCCATGAACGTGAGTTCAATGTTACATGCATATCTGCAGTGTTTTATAATCTGAGCTGCTGCTAATTGTAAGAGGATATCTGAAGAAAAAATGTGAAAAAAGAATAGTAGAATCAATGGGAATTATGCCTTATCTTTCTTTTAGAACTAACTTATTTTACTCTGCCAAATAATTCCTCATCTATCTCTCTGTGCTGCAGCTTCAAGAAAAAAAAATGAAATCCTTTGTTAAACTTTATCTGCAGCCCAGCTGCATTTTTCCCATTGTTCAGCTGCTTCCCTGATCATTTAAAGAGCATGAGGGTGGGAAGGAATAGGACTGGATGGTAGGGCCTGGATTTTCAAAGCATTTGTTTCTCCCTGCTAGGAAGAAAAGATTTGCCTTAAATTTGCCAAAGTGTAGTAATGCGATTGTAACTTTGGAAATGTTTATTTATTGTATGTGCAATAAGCCTTTGAACATATCACCTGCATTTGGATTTTCCTTTTGTAAAAAAATTCATGCACAAAGGGCAAGATTACAAATATGTACACATGCACACACACACTGTTTAGAAATAAGTGTTTTAAAATGCTACTAGGATGTACGGTATATAGGCATCGATTCCATATAAAAATGCTTAGATTATATACAAATTGCAACTTATATATATAAAAGTGTAAGTATTAAAGAGGTCAGCCAACATAGCAAAGTAATTATAATGATAATAACACAAATATTATTCTCTAAGTAATGTTAATCTTTGCAGTGAGAGCAATCATTTTTCCTGTTCCTACACAACATTGCAAATACATGGGGAAATATTTACGTTCAAGCAGAGCTTTTAAAATTCATCTGATCTCTTGCTGCAGTATCACTACAAATAGGGCCAGTCTAAGTATTTTGCTGCCTTAGGCAAAGGATGAGAGTAACTCCTACCATTCAAGGTACAGAAGCTATGTTAGTTTAGTGCTAGCAACAAGACTATTCAAAGCTTCAAAGAGGTACTACATTTTGATGAAGCTTAAAGCAAATCAGACTTTCAAAGTTGCCTTGCAAAACAACATGGTCTTCTATCTGTAAAGAATGAAACAGAGATGCTGCCTTACTTGATGCATTGCTCAAAGTATTTTCAATCATTGAATATGCTGGAGGAGCCTCAGAAGAGTCATGAAATGCCTTGATGAGGCAAAACACATCATTCCTGGGTTATCACTAGACAAATAAGATCACATTCATAGCATAAAGCACTTTACTAAGCCAACACATAATCCTCACAAACATACAACTTAGTCTTTCACCACCCATGAGGATAGCAGACTAGTTCAGTGGGCATGGGACAATCCTTGCACTATACAAAACTCTGTCTTAAGAGACAGAATTGATCAAGGAAATTAAAAAGAACAACTGAAGGCTGTCACTGCTATCCTTCAGCATGGGTACCTAAGATACTTGCTTCACTCTGTTAAAAAGTAGTATCAGATTGCAAAGCCAGAACAATAGAGAAACAACTCTGTTGTCACATGCTAGATAGCATACAATGAGTTAAAGTTGTTCTAGATATTTGCTTTCCTTTGTAGTTGATATTTACATTTTGTTTTTGTTAACTGCAAATATGTATATCTGAATGTTTGTTTATATCTGTTTATCTATCCATTCATCCTTCTGTCTTCATAAATAGAAAGTAAAAAGTCTGAAGCCTTCATAATTAAGAGAATCATGACCCAGATTAATTTTATTAGACCATTAAAATCAATATGGCACTGTTAAATTTATATGAAAGTAAAACAAAGAGACTTTAAATTATAACAATATATTGACGAAATTTGGAAGGTGGTGATCACTTCAAAATTCAACATTTTAATACAGGCTTTGAGAAACAATTTTTATGCTTACTATTATAATATTAACTGGGACCTGTTCACTTTTGTTTGGTTTATAGTGATGTTCGTTCTAAGTCATGAAATCATGGGATCTATCAACCAGAGAGTAAACTTCTAAATTGGAGAAAAGTTTTCTGAATTTCATTCCATGCTATTTTGTTCATACAGTTGGCCTTTATCAAAGTCTTAGGTGTTAATCTTGCTTCCCCTACAGTAATCCTTAATACATCAAAGCAAATCCTCACAGCAATGTGCCAGTATAAACAATCAACCTGCAAATGTGCTGTATTAGCTTGAGTTGCTGTAATCTGAGTTTATATAATAAAAAGTCTGTCAAACATTTCATACTGAAGCATGTTTAGGTAGAAGCAAGTTCCCTTTAAAACAATAAAGTCCACTTCTTTACCTACATCTGAAGGTAAAGGTTTCTGCTGTCAGTCGTGGCCAACTCTAGAAGGCAGTGTTCATCTCTGTTTCCTAACCAAAGAACCAGCATGTCCAAAGATGCTTCCATGGTCATATGGCTGGCATGACTATGCCAAGGTGCACAGAACACTGTTACCTTCCTATCAAACTGGTGCCTATTTATCTTTCACTTTTAAATGCTTTTGAACTGCTATGTTGGCAGGAACTAGGCAGACAACAGGAGCTCACCCTGTGATGCAGTGGCACTTGGGTCTCAAACTCAAGCCACCGACCTTCCAGCTGACAAACCCAGCATATTAACCACTCACACCACCACTCACTTTTGAAGTTTACTGGCTTGAGATCAAACTGTAAATCAGAACTCTGTTTCAAGCTCTTCTGTGAACAGAAGGCAATGCAAACTTTAAAAATGATTTGGAAAATCATGTGGATTTCACACTCGTACAAATATCTCCCTGGTATTTATTAAAGCAGCTCCTCTTTTTCTGACTTCTGCATGAGTTAGAATAAAAAATGACACTACTTTCAGAGCCACTTTAATTTTCAAATTTGGTTCCTTAAAACAGGCACACCTTTTTTCAGGCTACTTAGAAGTCTGAAAAAAGATGAGCTAATTCAGTGATGATGCTGGGTATCAAGTACTTCTGGATCATTCTTGAAAAGTGTACCCACAAAATGTATTGGCTTGCTGTGCTTTATAAAGTAATAATATCTGTGAATTAGGAATTATTTACCAAGTCAGAATAGATGTTGGACTTCCTAGACATCTGGTAACAAATGGATTACAAGACTCAGGACTATTGGCTGAGCAACTAGAGGCAGCAGCTGCAGAAAAAGAGTTGTTTATCCATTGCAAAAATACAAAAATTGAAAACAAAGGAATAATGATCTATTATTACAAATCAAATCCAACGAGAAGAGGATAACTGAAAAGAATGAAAATAACACCAGAATCAGAAAAATAGAACAGAGGCTAGCAGATCAATGTTGGAAATAAAGTATTTGGAAAGAATTGTAAAGACTTACCCAGGGCAAAAAAAAATCAAAACCTTTCCAAAAGTAACTCAGGGTGTATAAGCAAACAGGAGGAGTCAGCATTAGAGGAAACCAGCATAGAAACTGATTCATTTCCATTCCTGAAGCAGGTACCCTCTCCTCTGCCTTCTCCTCAAAAAGAACAAAGAGGAGGAGGAGGAGATAAAATTATAGTATACCAAGAAGGCTTATTGAGTACTGCAGGGACCAAATGGGCCTACAAGAAAAACTAAATGAAGAAAAGAAAAAAGACATAGCAATGCAAACTATTACATGGCCAGTATATAAAAAAAAAAGCTAGCAGGCAAAGCAGATAACAACAAGACCTGGCAATGGCTATGAGCAAGAAATGTGAAGAAAGAAACAGAGGGGCTAATTCTGGCTGTAGAAGACCAAGACATAAGAACAAATGAA
The DNA here is from genome assembly GCA_032468055.1 of Acrochordus granulatus. Lineage (NCBI taxonomy): Eukaryota > Metazoa > Chordata > Lepidosauria > Squamata > Acrochordidae > Acrochordus > Acrochordus granulatus. The sequence continues at coordinate 26,659 of JANHZU010008463.1, read as the reverse complement.
CAGAAAGCCAAAATTGAGAAAGTAGCAACAGAAATCAAATGCAGCCTCTGCGAAGAAGCTGAAGAAACAGAGGACCAACTTGTTGGCTGCTGCAAAAAGATTGCATAGACCGACTATGAACAACAGCATGATAAATTAGCAACAATGGTGTATGGGAATATCTGCTAAAAAAACATAAAATAGACAAAGTAATAAAGAATGAAGAAGCTAAAATACTCTGGGACTTCAGAATTCAAACAGATAGGCACCTGCCACATAACACCCCAGACTTAAGAACTGTCCATAAAAAAGACAAAAAGTTTGGATAGTGAATGTTGCCATAGCTGGAGACAGCAGAATAGAAGAGAAAGAACTGGAGAAAATCACAGAATATAAAGACCTCCGAATAGAAGTAGAACAACTGTGGCAAAAGAAAGCAAAAATAGTACCAATAGTAATAAGCACCTATGCAATCCTAAAATATCTGAGCACTTCTTGAACACTAGTGGTATTAACTAAATCACTATTTCTCAGTTGCAAAATGCAGCTTCACTTGGAATAGTTTACCCTGTAATGGTACCTTTAATACTATCAAACAACATCTGCCTCTTCCAGATACTTGGGAAGGACTCCATAGATGCATAAAAATGCCAAATTCAGTCTAAACATGTGGCTGAATATGTGACCAACCATAATAAAGAGAGCAATTTTTAGCAAAGGCAAAGATAGACTTAACAGCTGTGTCAATCTGATTAGGCTATATTTGTTTAAGTCATAGATTACCAAATTGAGACCCAGATTTTCCTTTTCATGACTGCTATTTTGGAGCCTTCCTAAACAATTTGGGGCATGTTTGTGCAGGACTACTGTGTGTGCTTCCATTTCCACTTCAAGCTGGATAGATAGCAATTTGCTACTAGTGGCAGCTGGGACAGAATGATTGCTTCCCAGCTTCACAAAGCAAAGCTCAGGGCACTTTGCAAATGAATGAAGCACCTCACTGAATGATTTGTAAAGCTTTTGTCTGAAAATAGCATTACATGTATTTTCTGTTAAAGAAATGGACTTTCTCATTTAATGTATGTGAAGTGCAGCATAACGCTCACCCTGATGGAGAAGATATACTACTAAGATCTAAGTACCAAACAGGAAATCATTAGTAACTAGTGCATAGCTCTTAATTACTTAAATCAGAAAACATAATCTATATTTTAGGTGCCTGAGGCATAAGGCATCTGGAGGACAAGTCTATCTTTATACATTATTTTCTTTGATAATTAAGTTCCCTATTCCCATATTGTAGATTGTAATTTTATTGTAATTTCTGATTCAGAATTAGGAGACCAAATTTAGCTTCTTTATTCAAACTGATTATCTTTAGGCCACTTACTGTTTCTCAGTTTATCATGTTACAGAAGTAGTTATAAAGATAAAATGTAGGTGGGAAAGAACTGAAACTTCTTAAAGGAAAGACAAGATAAATATAATTTGTTCTCAAGTGAACTAGTTGCCAGTTTATCTTACAATATGGTATCAACATTTGATTAAATGTTATCTTGTTATCCCAGTAATGCAATTTGGATTGCTTTCCATTTTATACTATTATGTTATGCTATGAAAAAATATTTTTGCAAAGTCTTAAGTTCAGGCACACAGTTTTCCCTTACTAGAGTCCTCTTATAGTTAAATTCATCTGGCCATTCAGATGTTTGAAACAGCAAGTCATCTCAATACACTTTGACGTAAAGGGCTCCTTTGAAACTCCATGATTTTATGATTTAATAACCTTAATAATAACCAGTTTGGTGCAATGGTAAAGATGCTGGCCAGGAAATCAGGAGACTGTAAATTCTGGGCCTCCCTTCGGAATGATAGCTGGCTGGGTGACTTCGGGCTAGTCCCTTTTTCTGAGCTCTACTCATCCCACAGGTTGTTGTGAGGAAACTAGGTGGCAAGAGGTACAGCATCTTTAGGCAATTAGGTATGTTAGACATCTTGAATGTATATATGTATGTATACACGCACATACATATACATGCAGTATGTATATATGCACATTTATAACCATATATAAAATCTGTTTAACAGTCGACCCACCATACTCACTTCTTATGCCCTGTTTCATATAGACCTTAAAAAGTGATTCTGGAACTAACAATCTGTAGCAGCGATACAATCCATCGATAGGTTATGGATCTAAAAAGTTAAGTAGAGTTTTGAAGGACTCTCTGAAGCCAACATTTGTTCAGTTTGTGATCAATTTTTGATGGAAAGGATATACACTTACGTTTTACTCCTGTATCAGAAATTTAAGGGAGTCAGCTTTTGAATAAATGAAGACATATAACAGAGATATGTTATTTTATTAGAAAAGATTGTGCAAAATCCAGGAGAAGCTAAGCTCTGATAGGGGCATGGTCATAGTTGCTAATTTGATTTTTTTTTTCATCTCTCCCTCTGCGTATGCCTCAACAGGAAGATAGCTCATGTTCCTGTCTGTCTGCAACTTGATTAGGTTATGTGTAGACAGCAGATTTGGAAGAGGAAATATATTTTAATTTTTTAAAAAATAGTCCCTTATTGATAGAACTGAAATTAATTTAATATTTTTTGGTCAGGCTGTTTTCCTGCCTTTGTGTAGGTAACTGATGGAAAGGATTATCTTGTGCCAGAGAGCAGAGACAAAGAGCCTGTCTGACACTATTTACATTCCTTTCAGTTAGAATTATATATGCCCAAGGCAAATGGCTATATTTTTATGTTCAAAGAAGATTAGATCTAAAGCTACCAGAGTTGAGCTGTAAAAATCAGGATAATCTCTAGATTCTTATTTACTTTATTAAATTTGTGTGCTACTTGATTCCTAAGTAGGTGGCAGCAAAGAGTTAGTTTTCTAAATTTGTTTGCTGCTATCTGGTGGCCATCCAGAGTTTGGCAGCTGAAGATGCTTGCCCTAGAATCACTCTGTTTTCCAAAATGTCCAACACTGTTTCAGGTTTCATTTCCATCAAAATATACCGAATCATGGTCATCCCAAAACACTTTACAGAACTTCTACAATTAAATGTTTTGTGGCAAATCTAAAAGAACATGTATTTCCATTTTCATGCAGAATAAATAGTATAAAAGGTTCAAAGCAATCTATATATAAAGTCTAGAATGACATCAGCCGACCACATACAAGTTGTTATGTGTTGGCCTTCCTTACCTCTATATCTTTTTAAAGTTTCAGCTCAGAATTAAATAAGATCTTTAATATCAATATTCCTTTAAAGAAACTAAGTGCATGTCCTTGTTCACAAAAGCACACTGACCAATTTGTGTTAACAACATAGAAGATTGAAATGTTATGCTGTTACTAAATATATAGCAGTACAGAGAGAATTAAATCCTCCTCTAAAAAGCACTAGTACTAATTAGTCCTAAAATGATGCCCTTCAATAATAGTTCAAATATTTAAAAATACCTGGCAGATTTGATAATACAGATGTTAATGAAAATATGTTATATAATGTTACTGTTTCAAAACTCGGCTAACTGAATTGATCACTCCTATTCTCTTTGTTTCTTTAGTGATACTAGACTAATGTCTGTGAACAAGGCAGTCAGTCTTTTACACGGGGTTGTGTTCTGGTTTGACTGCAATCATTGCAGATAGTTGCTTTGTTAAATTTGTGATTGTCCTAGATTTTTGTAGGAATCAGTAGCAGTCTCACTTTTACCCTTGCTATCAAATGATACCAAAATGAAAAAATAAAAAGTAAATGGAAAATTTTACTATTATTTTAGTATGTCAGCCATTCTGTTATTAAAAATAGGCATATTTTAAACCTCAAAATTATAATGACACTTATATGATTATATAAGTTTTTTCACTTATTTCTTTTCTTGCTTTTCAAAAAATGGCTATTACTCCAATTAAAGAGAACTTTTACTAAAATTATTTAATAGTGTACTGTTTATGCCCATCATCATTTTGATAGGCTATGACACAAAATCAGTCTGGGGAGAAGACTTCTTTAGAATCTTTGACAACAAGGAAACTTTTGGGAGCAATGAACAGGATTTTTAGGACAGTGAACAGGACTGAAAAGGGTGCTTTCCAAAGAGCAACTTAGCATGAATGAAAGACTTGTCTTCAAAATGCTAAAAACGTCACATCTGGAAATTATGGCATAGCTGGTTTGCAGACTTCCACAGATGACTTTGCACATGTGGAAGTACATTTGCTTCACTAATGGAAACATGCTTTGCAAATAATCATTTAACACTTTGAAGGTAGCTTCATTTGCATACCATATCTTGTGAAGTGTCTCCTTTGTATTAAAGGAGCGCTACTTGACTACTTCGCTCAATAAAGCAGCTTGATGCTTTCTTTGGGAGTTTGCCCATCTTCCTGGAAAAAGTTAAAAGTCAAAACACACTGAGTGAACAAAGGATAGCAAATAAGACTGGTCAGGGAAGATGAAGCCCCACCCACTTCTATTCAGCTGAGTAATATGGAGATGGAGAAACTGCTATGCTGACTTGCAGAGGATGTGCCATGTTTGTGTTCTTCCTGAAGATAAAAAGAATACAAGAACCACATATTGCAAATGCAGGCTTGTTGATCTTCTTGGAGGAAAAGTTTAAGGAGCTATGATGCTCACCTTCCAGCTAAACATGAAGATTTATTGGATTTTTCACAGGAAGCACATGTTGAAAGACAACTTACAAAGATAACATTCTGAAAATTAAAGAAAGCCAAGCAGATAGGTGGATGATAATATACTTTTTAAGAACACTTTTTCTTAGGATCTTCAGAATAGATTTCAAAACCACAGATGATGTTTCTTAGAAAGACAGCAACTGCTGCAAGCTTCAAGGTCTGACGAAGAGTATTCTATAAGCACTGCAAAAGAAGGATGCCTTACCTTGGAGACTGTAAGCAACAGACAGTTGTGAAAGGAACAGCTTATTCAGAAGGACCAAAGCAGCAATCTGTGGACACAATAATATATGAAGAGATGTGTGCTACCTTCCAAGGATTCACATTTGGGATGTGACAGAAAAGCTCCCAAGACTCATTAAGATCATTGACAAATATCTCTTAGCTCCACATGGACATAAATGATATAGAAAGACATTGTGCTAAAACATTATAAATGACAATGAAGCTTTGAGCAAGAGGAGGAAGGAGCTGGAACAGAAGTGGCACTTACTTTATCCCTGTAGCTGATGAACAGGGGGAGTACTGGAGGCAAACAAATGGATACACAGATGGTGCCAATGGGGAAAACGTGGATCCTTTTTTCATGAGACATATTTATTCCTGGAAAGAAATGGGCTGCATTTCATGAGAACTGAGAATAGGTTTGGAAGACACCTTGCAAACCTAATGGAAAATGCTTCAAACAGAATTCTATGGGGGAAGATTCTCCAGAAAATAAGTGTGATGACAAATACTACAAACCTGACTGAGAGTGATACACAGGATATGGAGATAAAAAATAATGAGCATGTGAATAATGGAAGGGAATGCATCAAATTACATGACCCATTTGTTTGCTGCTATCTGGTGGCCATCCAGAGTTTGGCAGCTCAAGATGCTTGCCCTAGAATCACTCTGTTTTCCAAAATGTCCAACACTGTTTCAGGTTTCATTTCCATCAAAATATACCGAATCATGGTCATCCCAAAACACTTTACAGAACTTCTACAATTAAATGTTTTGTGGCAAATCTAAAAGAACATGTATTTCCATTTTCATGCAGAATAAATAGTATAAAAGGTTCAAAGCAATCTATATATAAAGTCTAGAATGACATCAGCCGACCACATACAAGTTGTTATGTGTTGGCCTTCCTTACCTCTATATCTTTTTAAAGTTTCAGCTCAGAATTAAATAAGATCTTTAATATCAATATTCCTTGAAAATTAATATCAATATTCCTTGAAAATTAATATCAATATTCCTTGAAAATTTCAGCATCTGTATGGAAATACATGGATGATGGGGAACAAATAAAACGAACTAGATCTCTTAATGCTGGAAATGATTTAGTAGGAATTATAGAAGCCCAGTAAAATAAAACTCATGAATGGTATATAGGAACCAAAAGGTGCAGCTTGAAAGGAATAGACCAGACAAAAAGTCGATGAATGGCATGGATGGGAGGAAAATGCATGCACGTCAAAATCTGGGAATTTGAGTTCAAAGATCCAATTAAAAACATTTAGGTAAGAATACAAAGAATGAGAAATAATTAAGATAGTCTGCCAAGATAGGCAGACCTGAATAATGTCCTATTGGACAAGATTTCAGAACTTTTAGGAATAGGATAATAATATGGAATTTTATAAAATTTTATAAACTAATAAGATTTTGCAAGCTTGAGCTTTGCAAGCCTTAGTACTTCTCTCCCTTTTATATCTTACTGAATCAGGGAAGAGCCATTCTGAATATCTTCCTAATACTTTCCCTGTTTCCCAGGCTTAAATCATATTTTTATTATAAAGGCTTCTGAATAGTTTCTCCAAAGCTCCTTACTTAATATCGAATGTCAAAGCCTCTTATCCCAACTTCAAAGTGGCAAAGATGATTCAGGCTGCATTTCCTTCACTGGTTGATATATGCCAGCCAGCAACCTTATTCCATGTGAAAATAAATTAAAATTTGTTTTTATGGAATATTACTTTAAGGGAACATCCAAATGTTTTAAATATGTAAGAGTTTGCTTTTTTATCATCCTGTAGGCTAATAGTTTCATATTCATTTTCCAAGATCAGTGAAACTTTGATTTAGTAGATCTCAGTGAAATGTATGAAATTCTTGTACATAATTCATTTTACTTCATTTGCATATATACAAAATATATTTTCTATCATTTATATAATGAAGTTGCTATGGATGATGTATTCTCTAATTTAACAGACACTTGGGAATATCAGACCCTCCTTTGAGCTAAGTGAATTGAGATTTCACTTGCATTTATTTCTAAATCATCACAGACCTTTGTCGATGTGCATTAATCATGTATATTTGTACATATTTTATATAAATTGCATTTTATACATATGTGTAATGACCCTTTTCTGAAATATAAAATACTCCAGTGTCTATGTATATTCTCACTAATTCAGGTCATGTCTTGTAGCAAAATTGCAAAAAAATCTTGCACACCAAATTTTAAAAAGGCAACCAGACTTTTGTTTTTAGACGTTACAGAGAAATGTTTCAACTCTAATCCAGGAGTCTTCTTCAGTCTCATATAAATGAAATAGAAAAATGATATGGAATATATGAACTTATTTCTCAAAAGGGAAGCAGGAAACTGTGAAACCTAATACCCTGATTCTCATGTAACAAGCTGAAAAGACGGGACATTGGCAATAAAGAGAGAAGTCTCAAAGTTTCAGTTTAATCGCCTCTTCTCTAGCCAAAGGTTGGTTTTGCATGTGTGCCAAAGTGGGGTTGTAAATGGGGGGCAATTGAAATCTTGTCCTCCCTTATTAATTGAAGGATTTAAAGTCTTAATGTACATGTTTTTCTTTTGATCCCGTTCAAAAGTCAGTTGGTTTCTCAATCAAGAATTTGAAATCTTCAATCTTGGATGGAGTGTTCTCTCTTTCTAAGATGTAGATTTACAGCCGATGTCTCTGAAAGATTATGTTGATTGAATCTCCTATATAATTTCTGCTTTGTTTCTCCAATGTAAAATTCCAAATAAGCTTCATTACATTGAATGGCATAAATGACATTTGTCTGTCTGGAAGTCTTGTCTTTGGGATGTACTAATTTTTACAATACATTTAACAGTGTTCATTGGTCTGAAATGAACCCTAATGTTATGTTTATTGAAAATCCTTCTACATTTTTCAGATATTCCAGCACAATATGGAATGGTTAATATTGTCGGTTTGAATCCTTTCTTAGAAGCAGAAGTGGAAAGGTTAATTTTTGTAGAGGCTTTGAAAAAGGACCAATTTGAACAGCCACAACTGATAACAGTTGTTATGATATGCAAATTTCATATAATTTATGGAACTTCCTTACTTGAAGGTAAAATCTCAGCACAGTGTTTAAGGTCCTGATCATTCCCAATTTATGTTCCAAAAGATGACAGGAACCAAAAGATACTGATCTGTAAGTTTCTTATAAACTCCAATATCCAGGCTGTCTTCTTTCTTGTGTACAGCACAGTCCAGAAAAGCCAAAAAAATACCTTTGACATCTTCATGTGTAAATTGTATATTTCTGTCAATGTCATTGATGTTGTGTGAATGCCTCCAATTCATGTGCTTTGATTTTGACCCAGATATCATCCACAAGTTTAAATCAGCAGGTGGGGGGCAACCTGTGAAAGAGTTCAAAGCTTTGAATTCTAAATCCTCCATGTAAAGACTGGCTACAATAGGCGATACAGGAGACCCCATTGCACAGCCGTGCTTCTGTCTGTAAAAACTGTCACTGAATTTGAAATAAGTGCTTGTCAGGCAGTGTCTAAAAGAGAGCAAATGTGGTCAGGGCTTAGTTTAGTCCTGTGAGCTGAGCTATTTTGTAAAAGCCTTTTCTTCACTGCTTTGATTGCTTCATCTGAAGGTATGCAGGTGAATAGTGAAGTTACATCACAAGAAATCATTGTCTCATCATAGTCCAACTGAATATTTGAATTTGGTTGACAAAATCTTGTGAATTGCTGATGTGTAGAGAGTTGTCTATTTGAGGTGCCAATGAAGTAGCTAAAAGCTTAGCAATGTTATAGGTGGTAGAGTTGATGCTGCAAACTAAAGATCTCAGTAGAATACCTTCCTTGTGAATTTTGGGGAGGCCATAAATCCATAGCATTGTTTCCCCTGGGTATAGTCGATATTATCAATGATACTGTTCTTTATTAAAAGTTGCAAACAGTCAGTAACCTTTTTCTTATAAATGCCGGTGGGATCTCTATTAAGAGGTTCATAAACTGGTTTTTATAAGTAAACTGAAAGCTTACTTAAAGCTCTCTTTACTGCCAATGTCTTATTTTTTCAGCGTGTTACATAGAACCAGGGTACTGGGTTTCAGAGTTTCCTGATCCCTTCCTGAGAAACGTGTTCATATATTCCATATTATTTTTTTCTTTTTTATATGAGACTGAAGAAGACTCCTGGATTGGAGTTGAAACGTTTCTCTGTAGATTTGATGAATCTAAAAATAAAAGTCCAGTTGCTTTTTTAAAATTTGGTGTGCAAGATTTTTTTGCAATTTTGCTACAAAATACTCCAGTGACACCGATAATGTGATGTAATAGAAATGAAAACCCCCAAACATTATATTTATTATGACCAGTAAAGTTTGGAACTGTACAGTTGAAGAACATCAAAAACATTAATGAATATCTGAGTAACTGGTATTAATAATACAGCAAATTTCCCATCTTTTTTTAAAAAGTCTTACAATCCAAAATAATTATATGAATTAATAATTCATATATATATAGGCTAATAATTTCATTATGGACAATTTTTATAAACTATTAAGATATCTAGCAAATTTGGATAGTTCAATGAAGTTTTTGACTCAAGAACTGTTTAAGGTTACAGAACTGAAATGATTTACTATCCGGACAAAACTCTTCTAAATTACTCTGTTCAATATAATGCAGTTTCAGTGTTATTACAAATCATGGACAAAATGAATTTAAATATATATTTTTTTCTAAATCAAAAGTAGTGTAATATTTTCAAATTCTCCCAAGTAGCAAGACCCCCAGCTTATAAATCCTATTTTCAGACCAGTTTAACTTGAATGAAAGAGGGAAAGGAGTGCATCATAAACATTTCTAAGAATTAAAAATTATAAAAATTATATATATATCTTCACATTGACTACAGTTCATTCCTTAAAACAGAAACAAAATGATCGCTAAGCAAATCATGTAACTGAGAGATGCTGTAAAGATCAAGGTTGCTGCTGTCTCATTTAAATAAGGATGTCTTGTGCAGCAATGTATATTTTACTGTCACTCCAATATGCACTATTATCACAGGTAGAAATTTGGTTAAATATGTGCACACTGGTTGAAAAATCATTTTTTAAAAAATACTGTATTCGCAAATGGTCACTAAAAGAGATAGCCATGAAACAAACAATAACAGTGTCTGTGTGTGCATATAAACAATCTTGAATATTTTTTTAAATTTCTGAATAGTAAGTAGAGTCATATACATTTTAGATAATTAGACTCCCATACATTTTCATGTTACAAGCTGAACCATTAATACATAAGAAATTCAGGAATATTGCATGGACCTATTATATAAATTGTTTGATACAACTCCACAATTATTACAATGTAAGGATTTTTTTCAACAACTTCCATGAAAGCTGCACACAGAAAAGTGCTGATGGATGCCTTAGCAATTCTGCATATATTACATTAAAAGAATATCAGGAATTCCTTGTCTAATCATGGCAACTGAAATTAGGCACAGTATAAACAAAAGCTCCATTAATTTATGCTTGCTGAAAAAGTGGTTCCAAACTCAGCTAATCGAAGGAGGTCAGTTAAATTATTGCAAAATTTTTGTTTCTATCTGAATCACAACATCTTACACCAACCGAGAAAACAAGTGATGAGTATTAGGAATACTGTACACATTTATTTGCATCATTCAGAAAGAGTTTCAGCATACATCTAATTTACCGAGAAGATACATTCTCTGATACATGGTTAGATTTGGCTAACTGCAGGGAGTTCACACAAATAAATTACCAGTTTACATAAAAAAAGTTGGCCCACAAATGAATTTCAAAACGAACACAAATTAATACAAACTGAAAATATCCTGTTGAAAATAGAATAGAAATTTAGTGTGTTATTTCCATAGACTTTGATTTTACAATATTTCTGTATATACAAAAGGTACAGTAAAATGTTAGTATTTATTGCAACAATCTAAGGATGTCATAATACATTTCATATTCTCAGCCCTGATAGTGGCTTCTTATTCCTCCCAACAGCCTTCTTCTGTTGCGCCACAAATGAAATATTTCCCAAGGCACATACTTATCTATAAAAAACAGAAATAAAATTAAGTAAAACCTGCTCACCCAAAATGTATTAACACAATCACATATTTTCAAATTCAATATTCACAAAAAGCAGCTCATATTATCCAGTGTATCATCATATATTGTCATGCCACCTACTCTTTGGAACATAGTACCCCCCTGAGATTTGTTCTGATACTTTTTGGTGTTTATTTATTTTACACATTTCTATGCCACCAATCTCCGAAGACTCTTTGCAGCTTATAAGCTTCAGACATTTTTATACAATTATATCAAACCCCGTCCTCTGCTGGTTGACAATGTTCACATCTGGGGCATCCTCTGTAGTTCCTGCTCCACCCCCGAGACAGGCAAGCCCAGCTCTGACTCGCTGCTCCTGTCGCTGCTGACCATCTTCCCCCAAAAGGGTACCCTTCATCTACTTGCATTTTTACATGCTTTCGAACTGCTGGGTGGGCAGGAGCTGGAAGCGAGTGACTGGAGTTCATCCCATCATGTGGTGCTGAGGCTTGAACTGCCAGAGTGCCAGACCACTTCTGGTCAACACAACTGGCGTCATTAAGCCGCTGTGCCACCACACCTCCAATTTATTTTTATTTGTTTGTTTGTTTAATAAATCCCTGAAGACCTGGGGTGAATCAAGAGGACAGGTCTATTCCTACATATTTTCTTTTAACGTTTATTTCATTTGTGACCTTTTCGAGTTGTTTTTCTAGATAGATTCTTTTTCTTGTTTAAGGCAAATATCTATGCTGCTTTATAAAGGTCTGCTTGTAACAAACTGCAATATAGTTCTAACTACTTTTATCACATCTCCTTACATAAAGGAAGACTGCAATTTGACTTTCATAATTACTTTTAATATTTTAGATTGTTTCAATATTATACATTATTTTATTAGGATAAGCTTGATAAAAAAATTCTCAGGACAATGCAAGCTTTGTTCTTAAAGTTGGGCTCTAAAGACAAGATAGGACTACTGATGTTATACTATTCCCTCTCCTACATAGCAGCAGCCCTACCCAAGCATTTGAACAACATCTGGATATGCAGGAGAATTCTGCAGCATTATGATGCTGGGCATTTTAACTTCCCTGGAGGAGATCAGAGGAAGTATGGAAATTCATAACTACTATGACAAGCATAGGCTTGTTCCTGGTCATCAGAGACTTAAGGAGGTTGCATATTAAGGAGGTTACATATTAAGACCCTATTTTTTATTTTTATCTCAGAGATCATACACTGTAATTTGAAAATCAGGGACATTAGCATGTACCTTTGTCATCATAGTCAGGCTGTCCCTTTCCCCCAACAAAAAGTAAAAACAAATAAAGGTAAATCTGCAGATGAATCTTTAAATACTGAGATGCAAGGAGACCAGACATGTTCTTGACTTCACCAGATTATGTATAGAATATATACATTAGTCGCATCAAAGTTTAAGCGATGCAATTACCCTGGACAAGTGAGAGTCTTCACAGACACATATACATTAGATTAAGAAAAGATTACTTTTAAACATTTTTGAAAGAGTCTTCCATTTACATTAATGGATGACTCAAAGTCAGGATGCCAGGATATTCTAATGTCTTGAAGGAAGTAATTTGAAAAATTTATCTAACAGATTAAGGCTCCTTTATGAAACAAATGCTTCCAGAATGGGACTTTTCCAACTTTTTTTCCACTGCCATTTATTTATTTAGCACTTGGCTCAGTGATTGTTTCATCATTGTTTTGAAGAGATATAGAATACTTAAAGTGGTTTGAATTTTGTTCTGTTCAAAATGTAAT
>JANHZU010008462.1:4825-23446 GCA_032468055.1 Acrochordus granulatus | reverse complement strand
AGATGTTGTCGCGTCTTATTCTTCCTCCCGCCATAATCCCGTGAGGAGCCCGCTAGCCGCGTGAAACGCTACACAAAGGTAGTACCAATGAACACCATTGGCATCAACAAAATCACCATTAGTCAATTGCAAAAATGCAGCTTTACTTGGAACAGCTTACATCTTGGAATGACACCTTGAACTTCATCAAAGAACAACATCTGCCTATCTCAGTCCTTGGGAAAGACTCAATAGGTGAACAAAAATGCCACATCCTTTCTAAACATCTGACTAACTATGTGAAAAACTATAATATAATAGTATAGTGTAATATAATAATACAATAGCTGCCCAATATATCTTTCCTGGAACTGATATCAATTTTATCCTCACAAAAAAAAACACTACAGTGTGTGACAGATTAAGTTGCTAGTCTGAAGTCACTCAGTAATTTCCATGGCTGAATGTCAATTTATATCAGGGTCTTTCCAGTTGTAATCCCAGACTTTAATACGCATTAACACAGAATAGTTTCTAATGCTTAGGAATGAATATTGCTTACTTAACAAAAGAGAATGGAAATATTCTATTGGTAAAATAGCATTCATGCTGCAGGACACATTCAGGAACTTCTCACAAATGTGAAAGTGAAACTGGCATACATTTTTGTTAAGCATCATAAAACAAAGCATCATGAGCACAATCAGTTATCACTTCTTATAGGGCCACTCTTCCCATCTTCCATCAACAATACAAAAAATTGAAAGTAGAGACAACTTATATATGAAATATATACTTCATATATTTATGAATTTATGAATTATCCATGTAATTTATAACTAATTTATAAGTTCTATGGATAATTCAGGAATTATTGAAAGAAAAATGGAGATTTCACTTTCTAATCATTGAATTATCCAATCATGGATAATTCAGGAATTATTGAAAGAAAAATGGAGATTTCACTTTCCAATCATTGTAATTACATTCCATTCAGATTGTATTCAGAGATCAAGTAGCAAGACATTTAATTACAGCATCCACCTACCTATATCTCTAATAAAATATTTAAGAGGAAATTACAGAGATATACAACAGCTAGATAATGGTATTAATGAAAGGTTTCAATCTGCTTGAAGATAGGAGGTTATACACAGACATCTGCTCCTGATGTCTCTTCTCAGTTAACATGCAAAATATAAGGAAACCAGAAAGCTGCAATATTTTCTATAAAAAGTCTTTCATTTTAGGATACAGGATTGCTGTACATGATTGCACTGGAGACAAATCAGGTCTAACTCCACACATTTATTAAAAGTTCATTTACATGACAGGATGCTATAAAAGGTTGCAGAATCCAAATATACTCACCTAATAGGCCTCATACAATTAATCAACAGATGAGCAGAGTTGGGTTAATGATTAGGTAAATAGCAATAGTTTCCCCATATTATTAAATCATACAGGATTCCTAATTTATAGGATCATTTTACTTAAAAATGAATATCATTCATAAAGATGAATATCAAGTCCTCAACTGACATATCTGGAGCAGTTATGGTATTCCTGTCAGTTTTCAGTTTGTAGATTTCATACATCAGATGAAATGGAATCTAACCTAGAAAGATTTATTCTGCAATAAATGTGCTGGATTGTAAAACTGACGGGGAAGGAGCAGCAACTTTTTCAGACTAAAGCTGTTATGGCCGGGACTCAGACTCTGACTTTGAAGGAGCTACTTGAGATGGAGACATCAGCCAGAAATCAACTGACACTGATGAAACATGTGGCATATGGCATCCAAGCCTTCAGCCTCAGCTAATAGAGGAGCAGAGTGGAGAGCAGAGAAAGTAGCTCAACAAGGCTCCTTGCCAAGCAAGAGTGTAACTCTTAATTAAAGACGGTTGCAGCCTGATTTAAGAAGTAGCCCTGACCCATGTTTCTCTATGGAAAACAGCTGTCTGATCTCTTGTTGTGGTATGTTATTCCTGTGATTCTGCTAGTGAAACTCTGACCTTGGAGTGGCTGAAAAACCTGATGTGGCTCCTTGAACTTTGGACTAGATTTGAATTATCTTCTGTATGTTCTTATGGAAAGTGTAACTAGCAGGCAAACTTGCTTTCCCAGAGACTTTGTTTTGATTTATGTTCTTTTGCTTGTCTCCTGTCATCTACTCGGCTTTAAGTAAAATGCTATTTTCACCTAGCAACTGAGTGTGTTTCTGTTTGAAAGCTAAAAAATGACAGGAGTCTAATCTGTATTATACATTGGGAGAAGAGAAGGGGAAAGGATCTTTACCCACATGGTAAAGATCATTTAGGCAGGCATTTTGATGCCTCTAATCATTTAGACAGGCATTTTGATGCCTCTAATTGCACCCATAGACACATTTGTCTTTCTTTCTTTCTTTCTTTCTTTCTTTCTTTCTTTCTTTCTTTCTTTCTTTCTTTCTTCCTTTTGAAAGCACAGGTCTCCCTTCCAGAAACCCCCTTGCCAGTAAGCAAAAATAATTTATTAACTTGTTATATGTATATTTATTTTCTTCATAAGCTCAAGGTTGCTTGTATGGCATTCTTCCTTCATCTTAAACTTGCGTGTAATAGCAACTAAACAACAAATATGCAAAATTTATCAATCTGGAGATGAGCTATGAGAGAATTTGTGAGCATTCTGTTTTCCTCCAGACTTATTTCTGTTCTTGCTGAGAACAAAACTACCAAATGGGAAACAGGATATCTGGGAGAAAAATTGTTTTGTAAACAATTTACAGTTGACAGTAACAAAAAAGGCAAAGTAAAGCTTGCTAGCAGATTTGTGTCATAAAAAGATAAACTTTGAAACTTGAACACACATACAAGTAAAGAGTAAGAAGAAAAAAAGGAAGGGAGGGAGTGCTCTCTGTAAAAGTAGGTAATTGTCATTATTAGGACTACTTTTTTCTCCTTAACATGGACTCATTCTTGGCTTTCAGTAAAACTCCAAAGTGAGATTTTAGTGTGTGTTTTTTCATTAAAGTCTGACAGGTTTTTCTCCTCCAGTTATTTTAAAAATTGGTGACTGTAAGGTATCAGACTGTTGATCTTTGAGTTAGCAGATTTTTGGTGGAAGGAACATGTGGATACATGCTAAGTGGAATGGCATGGTTTATTTTTTCCCTATGAAAGAGTTGGAGGTTGTAATAAATGTTAAATGCATGTTGCATGCATGTTAAATGCATGACTCTGGATAAAGAAAGCATCCCCGGGCAAACACTGGCTCTTTGGCTTGGAAACAGGGATGAGCACCTCACCCTAGAGTTGGTCACGACTGGCAGGGTCACCTTTACATTTTACCTTACCTTTAAACAAAAAAATACATACATATATATATAATCATTTATATATAATGATATAATCTGTAGCTGTGATATACCAAAAACTAACAACAACAATCAACATATTAGGGAGAAAGGAAATTGCTCGTAATTTTGATTGAGGGATGATGAGTGCAAGCCGAAAGCATCCAGAAATCTGGCACCAGTTGCCTAATGGTGTGATTGCAAATTTGGATGGTTCTTTATCATGGACAGACCCCTCCCTATTGTCCACCGAGTTCTCTGACGCTGCACCATACTTTAGGGAGATAGAACCTATTTGCTCAATCCTTCCAGACATCTGATGGACCTGGCTGAATTCCAGAGGTAGCTTACAGAGGATCTTGGGGCTTTGGAAGGAGAAGAATCAGGAGAGTGAATCTGACTGAGCACAAGTAGGAACCTTTCTTAGTATTACCTTGTAGTTCCAAAACTAATAAAACATGCTTACATTTCTGTCCTTCTCGTGGCCATAGAGAGCTGGCCAGTGCCCTTTTTAGGGTGTCCCAATTCCTGCTCATCACGCCTCTCAAATTTGCTCAGTTACACTACAGCTATAGGGATCCTATGGCAATGCCTAGAGCAGGCTCTTGCATGACTACCTCTGAACTGGTCCTGGTGAAATGGACAAGAAACACAGATTTTAAATGTAGACTGCAAAGAAGAGCAAACAGTGTGACATGTTCTTTAAAAATATAAAAGTTTCTGTTTCCATATGAAACATCAGTCTCTTCTTTTTAAATATTAACTATTTCTTTTTAAACAAAGTTTCAGAAATATAAAAATATTATTTTTAAACACAGTCTCATAAACAAACAGGGGTTTTCTCTTATCTAAAGAAGTTGGTCATCAGATGAATTAGTGCTTGTTTAGAAAAATTTTTAGATTTCCGAAATTCAGTCTCCATATCTTAATAAATATTAATAAAAACCTGACTTATTAAACATTCTAAATGATTTCAAATATCTGGTTTTTTTTCTCCTTTCCCTTTAAAAATTGAAGATTAATATTTTATATATCATCATATCTACGAATACACACACTCACACACACACATATATATATAATTGTTCTTTTCTAAATTGCTAGGAGGCAGGAAGGCACTGAATAAACAAATTATCACAGTTGATAATTTTTTATTATTGACATTTTTTTAGCCTACGGTCAAATATAATGTGTTTAACAATGGCCAATGCTTGATGCTATTTCAGTTGCAGTGCTGTTGAAAAGCATTAAAAAAGAAAAGAAAATTCTAAAATGCTCAGGCTGGATCATCCTTTTCATTTTATCTTCCAAACATTTCTTTTAAAATGATATACTAAAGATGACAGACTTCCAGCGCATCTAGTAAATTCCAAAACTAAATGGGAATTGGAACTGTAAGTATGATGAAAATAATAGTGTTCCTCATTCATACCAGTATGCGTCTCAAAATATCTCCTTCCAACAAATTTATCCAAGCAATATTTTTCCTGTTGTCAAAGTTTATAGAGATGTGATTATTATCAATACAAAACTAATTTCAAGCATACTTCAGGGAAACTGTATAGCTGGTGTCAATCTTATACAGTACTCCTAAATAATTGCCAGTAGAAATTAAATCATTTGCTCATATTTGCAAATGTCTCTTTTCCTGCAAGCTATCAGCAAGGTAGCTCAGCATGCTATATTCTAATTCACTTGACTCATTCTCTCCCCTATACTTAATTCCTAGTCACAGCATGGTGCATTTTTTAAAAATAAGGCTTTAGCATCTGCATTTCTATAAAACTAACTTGTTTGGTAAGGGGAAATCATTAAAGAATGAGTCACTAAATAAGTGACCTCTTCAGCTTGACAAAAATGATGGGCATATTGCTAAAACAAAAGATCATAAATTAATATCTAAATAAAGCCAACAAATAGAAAATCATATCCAAAATCCAGATAGACCACAGCTGCCTTCTTTATAAATTGGAACAACATGGGGCAGATGGTATCATTACAGGGTGGATTTACAAGTATCAACCATAGCCAATGCATGTTCCTTAATAGGTTTATGTCTACATGGAGGGAGATATGCAATGGGATATATCAAGGTTCTGTCCTGTTTTCAATATATTGGTGAACTTTGTATACCTTCATAGTCGTTGTACTGTTCAACATATTCCTGAATGACTTAGATAATATGAGTAGGGATCTATAGATGAGACAATCTATAAATGAGACAAAGCTGGGATGTCATCTATAGATGATCTATAGATAGGTTCAAGGAGGAATAAGGAGGGATATCCTGACTTTGAGAGCTATTAAGCAATGGAACAGCCTGCTTCCTGAATTTATGGTTGCTCCAATAGTGGAAGTTTCCAAGAAATGATTAGATCACCATTTGCCCAGATGGTATGAGCATTTCTGCCAAAGTCATGAAATTGAACCAGATAATTTCCAAATTCACTTCCAGCCTGTGATTCTACTATTCAATGCTCCCTAGGAATTGGCCTTAGATTGCATCTTATAATATCACACAGCTTATTCACATAAATGAAGGGAAGACAAAGAAGATAGAAGTGTATTTACAAATTACATGAATCAAAATAAGAAGTATGCTTCCTGTTTAGATTTAGTTCAGGTTCCCATTCAGCATAATGGGAAAAAATATCATTTTGACTGAACCTAAATCAGAAGTTGCCCATTTTACTTGGGAATCAGCCTAGACTAAATGTGGAGCAAATGTAATTATATGCATCATTTATGTGTTCAACTAGAAGGATATGATTAATTAAGAAATTATAGATTCAGCAGGACTGGAGCAGGAATTTTATTTGTGGGACCTATTTTTAAAAAGTTATACAACTTTGCTCTTTGAGGTTGATTTAGATGATGTGTATAAAATAAATATTTTTCACTCTAAGATTGATTATAAAATATTCTGTCTATAATTTGACACATAAAATATTTGAAAATCTATCTTGCATGTCAAACGGTAGACAGGAATAGATCCTAATTCCTTTGTTTTATTTTGCATTTATTGAAATCAGTGAGATTTAGGTTGATAACTAACTTACCTCATTAAATTCAGCAGAATCTAATTTCTTTTTCTTTTTTCAAATTTTAGTAATCAAAATTGTTGTTATAAATATACAATAAAAATTGTGCATTCTCTCCTGTTTATGATTGTGTACTTTAACATTCTGAGTTATCTGTACATGGCAACTGCCACAAAATTGTTAACAGGAATAAGATGGTCTTCTGGAAACTGAAAACACCCTTCTTAATTAAAGCATAATTTAATTATGCTTTAATTTAATTATGCTGTTTTCCCAAGAAAACAGACTTTCTGCTCCATATAAATAGAGGACCAGATTTGAACATAGAACCATTTATGAATATTAGCTTTCTAGAAATATGCTAGAAATTAATTTGGGTTAATTTGTTGTAAGTATTGGAGGATAGATGACCAGCAGGATTGTGGAAATACTGGTCTAGATGATCAAGTAATTCCAAATTGATCAAGGAAGAAAATCCTTGATTTTCTTGAGAGAAAAAAGTAAAAACAGATGAATGAAAAAAAAAGCAGGTCTCTCAACCAAATATCAACTTTGCTTCAGTTTCTTGCCCATGCTGACTGGGGAATTCTGGAGTTGAAGTCCATACATCTTAAAATTTCCAAGTTTGAAAAACACTGATTTAAATGGTATTGAAATTGTATAGTTACCATTTCATGTTGTCTGAGCCTCTTTATTCCTCATAAAATTTGAAAGTCAGATGAAAATGAAATGCTGGGATCACATGGTTTAGGAGGCTGAAAATGAATTACTATATTTTTGCTTCTATTTAATCCATAATTTCATTCTGTATAATTTTCTATCAGTATTTTTCTTAAAGTATTAAAAATTTAGTACTTTATAGGAATACTTACAACTGTTAATTTGTCTTTTAATACATGTTTTCCAAATAGCTTATGTCCCCTAACCATAGATTTTTACACTCTTGTGTACAAAGATTCTGTGCAATAAATGTCTGGAAGTGTTAGCACATTTCTGCATTCCAGCCACATTTTTACTTTTAATGACTTTCAAATGAATGGAAAAAGCTTTATTGATTCAGAACCAAGTGAATAAATTAATCTCTCCAGAAATCACTTACTGGGATCCACACTTTTCTCTCTGTCTTTATTTTTTAAAAAATAATCCTATTTCTGGAATAACTGTATTCATGGAAAATTTCAATGGATCCAATTATCTTCAACCTTAATAGAGAGTTAGGATCTATGATTTTATTTGGGTAATATAAGATAGTTATAATAATATAAGATAATTGTGCAAGCTTTCTTCCATATTGGTAAGTGGTTTCATATTACTATAAATCAGACTTTGATCATCACTGAACTGGCTCTGAAATTAATGCATTAGAACTGAATCCTATTTCACTGATACATATTTAATATTCTACAGCTTAAATGGTAGAATTATTTTACAGTGATATCTAATATTACAGTCTATGCAGTTTAGTCATTCTCAGTGTACTCTTAAGAAACATTTGACTTAGCATAAATAGTTCTGAAAGAAGCCACTAACTGTCAATAGCTGAGATAATCAACTTAGCAGCATCTCTCCTGTTCTTTAGAGCAGAAAAGACATAGGTAATGACTTGAAATTGGTAGCTGTAGTTTAATTGTATATTAAATTAATACTGTCTCCATTAAAAATTAAAGGACATGTTAGTTAGAATCTAGTTTCAAAGTACTTTCCCACTTGTTTTAATTTTTGTTTAACAGTGATTAATATGCATCATGGAGCTATATGAATATTTTAAACTCTATGCAACCCTTATTTTGAACAAATGTCTCAAAATGGCTTCCTTATATATTCTTTTTAAGATTTTCTTAATGTGCTCTGACAAGGATATGAAGGTGGCTTTTCACACCACTCTTTTCTATTAAACTTGCCAAACAGAGATTGGTTTAGACTTTAGAATTACATACTCTGGTCTTCTTATATTCATCTAGACATACTTGTAGGAGTACCAATGGCTGTCTTTTATGTTATTCCCCAAAGCCTTCATATGATTAGCTTTCTGCATTCATCATAAAAATCACACAAGTCCAGATGCAATTTTTCCAGACCTTTGCTAACCTTGTCATAAGAAATTTAGTAAATCTCCATTAAAGATGTTCCAACTCAGCTAATAGGCAGGCATTGTTGACATCAAATTAGTTTCTTTCCTTTGTTATTTTCTGTGTAAATGCTCTCTTTGGCAAGAATTAATGATAAGCATAATGGTGCATAATCATCTCTGTTTTTCCTTATCTGGTGTGCACTAGATACATTAAACTTTGATTCCAATTGAGCTGGTTATATTGGGTGGAAATTATGAAAGTTAAATCCATATAAAGGACAGAGCAGTATTGGTTAGTAAAGAGAAATACATTGTGTTTAGTGCTTTGTCAACAACATCTGGGGAGGGGAAAGAAAGCAAGCTGGAGTCACAGCAGCATAGTCTATTTCTAATGCATCAATGTCAAAAAAAAGGCTATAACCACATTGCTTGTTGATGTTTTCTTAACCTCTGTGGATTCCATTAGTATTCCACTAATATCTTCCTGATACAGAGAACTATGAATAAAAAAGAATTTGGAAAGAATATGCAGATAAATACAGTGAGTTTATTTTTCACAAAGCATCTCTCCCTCTTCCTTGTCTGTTACTAGATCAAGTGTTTTTGTTCTATTGCAGCCCTAGCCAGGATGGCCATCTTCATACCAAACAGGAAAATATTGATTCACTTTACAGAGCTTAGTGATATGCAAATACCAAATTAATGTATTGTTTAAAATATTCCAGAGCATATACAACTTAGTTGCTAAGGGGTAATCTCTTGAAGGAAGCTAGGCCTGATCAAAGCCATCTGTGTTGAAATGGGTGTCGCATTGCTGGTATTTGGGAAGCAATCTGGACTTAGTAATATTACTGAGCTGTTGCTGGTCCATCTTAAAAGTCCACATTTTAAGACTTCCTTGAAATTTGGCTTAATTGTCTGATTGATTATGCACCATCATCATTTTCACAACTAGCAACCACATAGATAGGTTTTCTCCATGACAACCTATCCCTAATCTACTATTTCCAGTCTCCCAACTATGCACTCATTTCCATATAACTGAGTCCATCCAACTTGCTGCTGATCATCCTCTTCTTCTCTTTCTTTCCACTGTTCCCAGCATTAATAAATTCTGGAGTGACAATTCTGGATTGATTTTTTTCAGTGAGCCATTGGTTTGTTTTCTTGGCTGTCTATAGTATTCTCAGAGTCTTATCCAATACAAAGTTCAAAAGCATCAATACTCTTTCTATCCTGCTTCTTCAAAGTCCAATATTTACTTCCATAGAGTGTTATAGGGAATATCATGGTTTGCACTGTAATGATCCAATGTGTAGATAAAGACACATCAGGACATCTGAATATCTTTCCCAAGGTCTTCATGGCTGTTTTACTCAATCATTGCATATTTTTTGAGTTGCTCCTTTACTACTGATGATTGATCCAAAAAAGCAGAAGCTATCCATCAGTCCAATATCTTCATTGTCAATTCTAAAGTTAATTGATGTACCTGTTATCATTAATTTGGTCTTCCTTTAACTTTAAACTTTAACTATTTAACTTTAGTCCCATATTTCACTGTGTTCTTTGATTGGGGTTTGTAGTACCTTTGCATTTTTGGCTATCAGGATAGCACCATCAGCATAGTACAGCTTATTAAATTCTTCCTCTGTGGAGTCTGAATCCACAGATTAAATTAAGGGATTAATTTAATCCCTTCTGTTTCTTTTGGAGGTTATCTTTCTGATGAGTTTATTTATATGTGTTTGAAATATAAATTCCATTTATGGCTATGAGCTAAGCTGGACAGATTTATGATACCTTTCACCCAGAAAGAAAGAAAAAATCTTAATTATAGTTCAGCATTCTGAATAATGAAATCTGTTGGAAGAAAGATGTATAAAAATGCACTTGATGGAAGAGGAGTTGTACTGGGTTTGTGTGCCTGGACTCTGTTATAATACATAAACTGGCCCTGAGTTTGAGATCTGATTTCCCACAGAGATTTCTCATACAATATCTTTTCCAGCTGGTATAAACATTTATTCTTGTTATGTCTGCCACTAAACCTTCTACCAGCAGGGTGATCTCAAAGGACCATTTTCTCCTTTTCTAATAAAAGCTCCACAAAAGAATATCCCTATGAATATCTCTATGAACTTTTTACACCTTTTTTCTTACATTGTTAGGAAATAACAGATAGATATATGAACAGTAGTATACAGGAATAAGTGTAATTTTTTACAATATTGAACTATGGACAGTTTTAAGAGACACGAAATTTATTCAGAGATATACTGAATTTCAGTTCTTTCCTCTGCTCCTTTGCAAATATTCTTGCTCTAATTTGTCTTAGCAAAAGAGTCATGTGTCATTTCTTCATTTTTTTCAATCATTCTTCTGTGGATTGAACTTCTTCCCACAGGTAAAACTTTTAATCCTTTATATTCCACATTGACCCAGCTGCCAATTGACACCTAGTTATTCTTTGTACAAAATTTCTTGCCTTCTGTCCTTCAGCTCTTGCTCGTAAACATTCATTCTGTCAACAGAGGGTGGAAATCTCTACCTTTCTAGTTGCAAATGCTTTCCTTCTTTTCTGTTTAAGACCTCACCTTTTCCCTTAAGGTGAAATCTTAAACAGTTAGTCCTCACTTATTGATGAAATTGAGATGATAGCTCTATTTCCAAGCAGCATGGTTATTAAGTGTGATGTCATATGACCACAACTTACAATATCAATTCTGGCTGCTGTCATTAAGCAAATCATATGGGGTTGTTAAGCATCAAAGCATGTAACTGTGACTTGCAACTTCCTGCTGGTTTCCACATTGATTTTGCTTCTTGGAAGCTGGCTGTGAAAGTCACAAATAGTGATCATGTGACCAAAGAATGCTGCAATGATGGTAAATGTGCACTGGTTGCCAAGCACATGAGTTGTGATTATGAGACTGTGGAGATACTGTGATAGCTGCAACTTGAAATTTCTATTGGAAGTCTCCTTTATCATCTGTGTTGTATCTTTGGATGCTGGCTGAATGAATGGTTGGTAAGCAAGGACTATCTGTATATGGTTCTGACTAAGCTCTAATTTCTCCCCAAAAATAATTTCCTTTCTTCCTGTCATTATTTGACCTTTGGGTCTTATGGTAGCACTACCTAAACTTTACTCTGGAGCCAGGAGATCTGGGATGAATTTGCTATCTCTGCCTCTAATCCCTCTGTTTCACTGGTCCTTCTCAGAAGATTTTGTTGTACTCTTAAGATTTTCAATGACTCCTGCCTTTAATCAATGTTATTGAAAACCTCTGCTTGCAAATGTTTGTAGGAATTTCTTGAAGGTGCTTACACACTGGAATTTTCAGCATCAGCCCTTCAAAGTAGACAAGATTCAAAGTAGATAAGGTCATAAAACAAGAATTGCTAGGAATCATAGAATGTATTTTAATGCGGTAAGGATATTGTAACAATTTTAAAATCCTATCAGATCCTCTCTTATACCTATCCCAATTAAGATAGTGTTGTTTTCAGTTTTTTCTTACATTTTCTACTTTCCTAGGACTCATATATCTTTTCTATAATGGATATATGTTATTCTGATATTCCATCATAATTAGTACTATATAATTATTTAAATATTTTAATTGCATAATAGTCTTTTTAATCCCATTTGTCAGATCTGCTTTCAGCTTCCATATTACTAAAATTAACCCCCAACAGCTGATTGAAATCAGTCAGGAAGTGCATATTATCCTCCCAGTCACATGGATAACGATGATGCTCATTGTCGAGAAAAGGTTGAAAACAAAGGATTTTAGCTAATACAATACTTGATTTTAAGAAAAAAGTTGAAACTGAAATGTCTCAATATTAATCAGTCTGTGGGTTGAAATGTACTTTAAGAAGAATTTACATTTCGAGAAGAATACACATTTCAAGAAGGAGAGATGCTTTTCTTCATAAATGGTCACTCTGCTGCATTCCACCTTTTAAAATATGTTTAATAGTACTAATAGAGATCCTTTTAAATATTTGAGCAATACAGACTAAACATTTTGGGAAGAATAGCAATGTCTTTCTGTGACATGCTTTCCCAATTGATTTAAAAGTTGTAAACTAGAAGCTGTAGCCAAAGAGGTAAAGTGTGAGAAAGGAAATCATAACTGTTGGTAACTCCCTCCAGTCTAAATTGGCTTAAATTATCCTTAATGTTTGCCCCTTTATTATAGGCCCAGTGAATTTCTAGCAGTACAATAAGAGGCAGCTATCAACTTTTTCATTTCTATGTAGATAAATTAAGATTTCACAGATGCTAGGATTTAAAACATCAATTTTCCGCATTCAGGTGAATATTTTAAATGACAGATGTATTTTAAATGCACTTTTAAAAGGCCAGTTTGCTTTATGACTCAGAAAAAAAGAACATGACCAAAAAAACATACAGATAATCATATAAGTTCAGACAGAACTCATTCTTTTCTGCTATTTTCAAGAAATAATTATTTTAAAAAGGAAACTGACTATTGAGACCACCTTGTTAACATCTACTCAGGAGTAAATTCCATTGGCAGAGACTTAATGAAAATGTATAGGATTTTAATGGAACCTAAAGCATCTTCTTTCCAACTTCAAATGGAAAGTCTGAAGGACAATTGCTTTTTATTTTTCCTTGGTCTAAGCTTCTACTAAAGCTTCTGCTGTGATTGTTATGGTGACAATGCACCTCTTATTCATAAAAGATGAAGGATTGTACCTGTAGGACTAATATATCTAAATGCTATATACAGTATCAACAACAGTGATTTATTCTATCTGTCATTAGCTTTTCCTAATGCTGTTACTAACTTTAAACTGGGTATCCTGGGAAATGAATCTAGGATTTTCATCATGCAAGACATGCACTCTGTTGAATGACCTTGTGAATAGTAATGGATAATAATATGGTTGTTATAACTGCAACTAATTTTTAATCTCAGAACAGAGTCACCTGTCTGTCAAAGTCAATCAGAACTTAATGCTTAATTTGCTAAAATAGTACCAGAAGCCCTGGTATGAATATTATTAAAGTTCTGGGACTGTTAAACAAGTACTAAAATTTATGTCCCTTTTTAGCTGTAACATATAGTTTTTCTTTTCCTGAAAGAAAAAGAAAACTGAGGTGAAATATTAGAGCTTTTAAAAAGCTATGAAAACGATTGTTTAATTTTTGATTTAAGCTATCCATAATTCCATAAATTCATACATTCTGTTTTATAATTACTTTATTTTTAATTTTTTTTTTTGAGTGTCAGGGAAAGTCTGGTCCCCTTGAAATGTTACCCTGCTAGAACAATAGTTATGCCCAAATGAGTTTCCATATCACAAAGGGTTTTGTATTTGTAATAAGCCAAGAACAATCTGGAGCTATAGAAATATTTTAATCCTCTCTGTAGTCTGGATGACAATTTTAATCAATGCCAATCTTAATGTCCAGTACTTGAGCACAAATTGAAAAACAGATTTATTCATTCATATTCTAGCATAAACTGAAATTGTTTTAATTGTCTTTTTCAGATGAATTTTGAATTGCTGTCTACCTAGATCAGTAACTACTGGGATCCATGTTTAAATTGTGATCTATGCATTCTACTCCACAATGTAATAGATAACAGTTTTGAATGAAGTATTCTCAGGGCAAAATTTAACACTTTTGAAGGAAATATTATCATAATTTAAATTTCCACTTGCTTTCTTCTGAAGATATGGTATCTTCCTTGACAAGAAATGTAAATAGTACTCTTATTTCAGTTGCTTAGGTCTCTAGATCTTTCTGAGCTGTGATATTCTTGAATCCTTGGTTGATCTCCAGCCACACTGGTGTGCTTCAAAATTCTGCCCTGTTGTTTGTACGCAAACTGATTTGTATCTGGAATTTCATTTCTGGTTTGCTTCTTAATCTTCCATCCTAGTTTTGGCTTTCATTATACTTAACCTTTTAATATTTCATATGTCACATGGCTTCTGCTTTGTAGACCATGACTCAATCCAAACTGATGCCCACATCTCCTGCCCAGAAAGCAATTTTCATTTTTACCATTATAAAACATTCATAAAGTATCTGTTGTTTGCAAAATTGCAATGCAAGATAGCTAGAAGTAGTCATAGCTGCCCTTAGACTAGAGGATAGTAATGTTCCTTACAGGAATAACCATATAACAGATGAGTTTGTTATCAGCCACATAGATAGATCAGATGTGCATTACTATTCTCATTCTGCCCCACATAGTCATGCCAAGGCGGGCAGGAACAGAAATGATGGTTGCCAAATCCCATTTCTAAAAAAGTGCCAGAATACCAAGGACCTTTTTCTTTTCTCTAATCCAGAAGCAGGTAATATGAGAGAGCTTCACAGAGATTTCAATCATTGATACTTTTTTCATTTACAAAGTAACATTTGATCCTGAGTAATGGCTGTGGAATAATTTTGCATCAAAGTACTTTGTTTTAGCAATTCAGAACAACCCCTCCAGCCTTTTATAGTATTTTTATAATGAACTTTTATAATAGTCTATGGCTATGTAACTTTGACTTGAATATTGCTCTGTTTGATAAAACAGTATCAAGTTTTTCTAATATTTCTCATATTTATAATAGAGAGGGGGGATTTTGATGCAATTGAAATGAGATAAAATTGCCGTAGAACTGATTTATACAGGACTGGCCTTTTCATTGAGCAAAGTTAGAAAATTATGTCAGATGGCAAATTATAAGAAATGTCAGGATTGCCTCTCCCTTCTGTTTCTCTTGAACAGTCTTCTGCCAAATAACTACCCTATTACCTCTGGTGTAATGGAGTTGTGTCCCCTTACCACTGTAGAAATAAGTTATTAGTACCACTCGCTTCTGCCCGTCCTTTTTTAAAAGATTATTTTGTTTTAGGCAGTAAAAATATCTTGGCCAGTTCTGATTTTGTCAGGTAGTTAATATATTGATTCCATATCAAGACAGAGAAATAGGTTTTTTGCCCAAAGCATTCTATAATCTTCAAGGCTGAACACTAGCTCTCTATATGTAAATGTATGTCTCTGATAGTTGCAAAGGAAAACTGGAAATGAAAACAAACAAACAGGTGAGAAAAGAACTTTTGTCTCTGAATTCAACCAATATCTGCTTTTCTTCATTAATAATGCTCAGATGCTGCTACTCACCAGGTCTGTTCTATTATTCTCCTCTTATTCCTTTTTAATTCTGCATATGTTGTTGTATGGCTTATTTCCACACTGTGATTTGAAGCCAACAGGAATGCTATTCGTGAGCTCACTGTGCTACACATTATTATTCTGCCTTTCCCACATTGGGGAAGTTCATCCGATTCTCTGTTGCCTCATAACGAAAAAACAAATATTTCTTGTACCGTAGTACTGTTAGTTCTCAACTGGGAGTATTTTTCCACATACATGGTTTGAATATTAAAATGTAAATGCATTCAGTGTTTGCTAACGGCTACATTTAACTCCCCCCCCATGCCCCTGATTTCCTTTCTCTGTTCTTCTTCCCACTTGGCATATGTGATTAGACTATAGTGACTGAATTATTCTGTGAAGTGCTTTGTGTTGCAAGCAGCGCAAGAGATGTGATTTAGAATCCTGACTGCTGACGACCTCATTATAACATTGCTCTCTTGAAGTGGTTTAAAATTACATAAACTCCGTCACCAAGGCAGCAGAAGACCTAGTAAGAAGATTGCTTTCATATCATTACAAGAGAAAGAAAAATTAGTGTGGCATAAATAAAATTCTTTCAGAACCAGCAGTCTGGTCTCGCAATGACAAATTGTCTTGTAAAGCTTTTCTTTAACAACTAGAATTATCCACAGTTCCAGGATTATTTTAAAAGCATACCACAGAAATATTCATTGACAAATCTAAATCCAAATATAAATACTGTTCCCATACCCATGCTATATATTCATTGTGTTTTTTAATAATACCAAAAATTAGCTGTAGTATAAGTCAATTACAACGGAAAACAATTTAAAAGAAGTTTCAGTAAAAAGGAATCATTCAATCAAACTTCTGAAAATGTTATTTTACTCTTTACATTCTATGAAGACAGGCTTATTCATCCAGCAGGAATCATGATTCCAATAACAATGCAAATATTGGATTTGAAAGAACTATGATAAGGAAAGAGACCCACTGGTATCACTAAGTAGAAATGTTTGGATAAATTTCCCCTCTGCTATGCTACTCAAAGTATTTTACCCAGCAACTGCTCAACCTCAGTAAGCTTCTCTCCAAGTCCTCACCTCTACAGATTGTTTATGATTGTTCTAGTGAAAACTAAAATGGTTCATTACAAGCATTTAGCCCACATTTAAATTTCCCTGCCCTTGTTATTTTAATATAAGTGATGTGGATATGGCTGAGAATGCCACACTGAAAAAAAAAACTTTTCCATTTTATTCTGGGAAGTTTGAGACAAATAATCCCTCCTTTCAGAAGCTGTAAGGTTCTTGGCTTATACATAAATATAGGACACCCTACGATATGCCACCATCCTATAATAATATCTTATATCTTTCAAATGACTAGTATAAAAAGTGTTTATATTGTGTTAACTTGACAGTAAATGGTTGAATGTAACAAATATTAATATTAATATATTAAATATTAAAATATTCAGAATTATTATTAATAATACTTTTGATAACTATGAAGTACAGTGCACTTCAAACTTAATTTTTTTTTAGTCTTTCAGGCAAAGGGGATGAAAAATAACAAAATTGTCCTTTTATTTCTACTGCTTATTTTTGTACTTATCTTACTCTTCTACTCTGAATCCTATTCCTGTTCTAAGAATAAGGTTATTTCAGTATAACCTACTTAATATTTTGACATTAATGGAATGAAATTACCAGCTTATGGATGAATTTATTGTTTTATTGAAATAAGATTTCCAAATCATTCTAGAAATATGCATCATTTATGAGAGATCCTTCATGCCCAGAGCCCCTTTTGTGGCTTTCAGTACACAATCTGTCTCCTTTCTTTTAGATATAATGATAAGCAATAAGTGGGAGAGGTTAAGCATGTCTTCTATTTCTTCCCTTATACTTGGAACACATTTGTAACTACAAAGATTTGCTATTTATGTTTGCATATCAAAAATAACAAGGCATGTTATAAATATATAACCAAAATAAAATACAACTATTGATTATTCATTTAAAATAAGGGTTTTATCCTTTATTTTATGAAATATTGAAACAAAATAATATAACAACAGCATTTGCAACCTGGAAAGGATAAGCCATCATAGACAAGATCTTTTGCTATTTTATGCCCCATTATTTATTACTGTACACAACAAAAATAAATATTCAGAATTTCAAAGATATATGATCCAGTTGAATTATGTGATATTGTTCCCTTGACTGTAGCAAGCAAGTGGAGTGTCCATGGATAGAAAGTTGAGTTTGACAATTGGCAAGCTCAAGTTCAAGACTGGAGTACTGCATGACAGGTGCTCCACCTCCTGCCAACCTAGCAGTTCAAAAGCATGCAAATGTGAATACATAAATAGGTACCACTTCAGTGGGAACAATAGCAGTGACATGAAAGGAGTCCCCAATCAGGTGCTCCCTGAGCAACGGTGATGTCACCAGCTAATCCCCTCAACCGGGAAGTACCTTGAAAGGTGCTTCCAACTTGAGTGCAGCAGCAAGCGAGTGATTACAGATGACAGATCAATTTTTTTTATTTTTAACCATGTTTATTTTACAACTGATAAATTACCAACAATTTCATAAGATCAAATATAGGAAATCTATAATATATACAAGATGATTCTTTGTAATATGATTCTTCTTAAATATCCTTTTAATGAAGCTAATTCAATTTTTTTCTGCATCATCGTTATTCCAAATGCCTACATTATGGTATCTTCAAATATGAATCTGCACATTGACATATTTTCTACGGAGGAGAAAATTTATTCCAGGGGACTCAAGCCCAGGTCTATTGTATTTGGGACTACCTTATACAATATGACAACACATAGATGACTTGAAGATGATCAGTCTAGGAATTCTTTTTCTTTGATGTGCGATCTGCCTGCTAAGTAACACGTAGAGTGAATTTGTTTAAATAGTTCCACTGAAGTGCTATTATATCATGTGCTTAAATACGTATTGCATACACACACACACATTTACTCTTTCTGTCTCTGTG
>JANHZU010008461.1:19633-30892 GCA_032468055.1 Acrochordus granulatus | reverse complement strand
CTGAGAGGTCAAGTAGAGCAAGGATAGATGCACTATCCCCATCCCATTCATGCCAGAGATCATCCACAAAGGATAGGATGTCTCCAAAGATTTTGGCAAGGGTTGATTTTGCCCAAGTTGTGTACAGCTTTATAAATCATAAGCAGCAATTTGAATTGTGCTCAGAAATTTAGATGTTTCCTCTGCTAGGATGCCATTATTCTTTCAGTTCTTCCAAGCCACAATTTTGCTGGCTTCCATAACACACCAGTGTCAGCATTTTTTGCCTAGTGATGTTTCATCTCTTGAGATGAATACCGTGCTTGGTAAATGTTTTAAGTAATCAGTACCCATAGATGCAAACATGCTGGCAGGGCTCACTTTTTGCATGCAAAACAGCCCAAGTTCAGTCTCTGATTTCTTCAGGTAGGACTGGAGAGATTCCTGGCAGAAAGTCTGAAGAGTTGCCATCCATTAGTAGCCTGCCTGCATTAATATTAACTCATGAGGTGGTTTATCATTCTATGTGAGGTTACTTTTGTTTATCATTCTGAAGATTTTCACATTGTGAATGCAAGAGTGCAACAAAATTAGCCTCAATTGATGCCATCTCCAAGTTTTTGAGAGGTAGTTGAGAAGTAGAGCAATGTGAATCTCTTTAGTCATAGCTTAGAGAGTACTTCACTTGAATTTTCATCAATGTGAAGTGTCCCTCTGAGGATTTGCACAGTCTAATCAGTTTGCTTTTTTTTACTGTGTAAACTCACTCATTCAACCTACCTGTATATGAATCAGCCCATTATGGCTGACTGACTTAACCATGATTAAAAACCCTTGTTTTTTTTAATGAACGTAGACAGTGTAGATAATGCTGTCTAAGATGTAATAGGGATATTCCTATGCTTTTCAGGATTTATAATTTTTCAGCCTCTTTGGTCAAACATACCTAGTTTCCTGAATTATTCCACTCATTCTTCCCATGTGCAACTGTTTTCCTGCCTCTGCTATACCCTTGCTTCAGTTTATCTTACTTAATGGGAACTGATCCCTCAAAAATAATGGAATTTTCTCTCCCAGAATTTGCAGTCACCAATGTCTGTGTTTTAACTGCTTTGTAAAATACACCTCTTAGGTAATATAAAAGCTGAATTGCATCCCTTAGATTGAGATGTGAGTGCAAGTTGGAGAACTTAACATAAAATATATCCTACATATCCATAGCACTTGGATGATGGCTGCTATTGTTTAGGTGGTCGATGATAATATGCATAGTTAATGGTTTATCTGTCTGATTCCTAAAGAGATTCAGGATCAACTGCACCATGTTAAGAAGGAAATCAATGCAGTCAGTGATAAGTTTGACATGCTGGATTCACTGAAGAATATCTCTGGGCTCATGGAAAATGCTGTACAGAAGGCAAATAAATATAAGCCACTTGTGATCAAATATGATGGCTACAGGTAGGAGTAAAACTATGCTCAGCATAGTTGCAGAATTCCTTGGACTAAATTCACAGGTCAGACGGAATGGGTATCCACATTCCATTTTAACTGGCAGAAGACCAGTTATAGCAAATGTGGCACAGCTCAGAAGAAAAAAAAAGGCCTCTAGAGATGTCTGGATTATATTTTATTTCATTTTAAGCATTATTGTTTGAATGGCCAACACTTCGAATCTGCAAAAGTTTAAGGGCCTATTAATTCACTAGATCCCATTACTTTATCATTCCTTTGGATCTGGGTTTGAATTGGGTCTTATTATTTTTATTACTTCCTTTAATTTCTAGAGAGTATGTTCATATGATCCACTGAGCTACAAATTATTTTGTATATCACATTTTAGCCTAGGATGTTGTGCAAACCCAGCTCCTGCAGTTATTTTATACCTTAATGTGTTATGCATCTGAGAAAACTGGGTTAACTGAAAAAATATTGTCATGGTTGGTAAGCAATTTTGTTGAAACAAAATTAGTGTATTCTACATGCTAGCAGAGCATAGTCCTTCTTATCCATTTTCAATTGAATTGAACTGATTTGATCCAACTGAGCATGTTTTCATTCTTTTCCTTTCTTCATTGTTGTTTGAAGTTTGAACGTTAACTAGTTTGATTTCTTTCACTGCAGGTGGGGTGTTGGCTTCTGTCTTTGCTGCCTGCTGCTTGTAATAATTGTATTCAATGTGTTGGGCCTTTCGCTTGGTAGTCTTGGACTAGATCCACATGGAATGCCTACCAAACGGGGCTGCCTCTCCAACACTGGTGGAAACTTCTTTATGGCGTAAGAGAAGTTGTGTTCTCTCTCTTCTGTTTCAGTATAGAGAATAACTGACAATAACTTGGGGGTTCTCCTGGAATCCTGACTTCTGCTTTTAGAGCAGGTGGCAGTCATGGCTAGGAGAGTCTTTCTGCAACTTTGTGTTATGTACCAGTTGCGCCTTTTCCTGGACTGGAAGCCAATTTGCAAAACGCTGTACATGGGGCTACTTTTGAAAAGTATTTGGAAGCAACAGCAGGCTCAGAATGTAGCTGCATGGACAGTTCTTGGGACCCCTAGATGGCCCACCGTTGTGTGAGCTGCACTCGTTGCCAGTTTGCTCCCAGGTCCTGTTCTTGGTTCTTACCTTTAAAGCCCTTCATGGCATGGGTCCATGTTTTCTGAGGAATTGTCTCATTCTGTGGGATTGGCCTGTCCTACCACGCCGGCAGAAGAGGCATACTGTGGACTTCGTTGGTCAAGGAATTCTGGCTGGCAGGGTCCAGGAGAACAGTCTTCTGCCATGGTTCCTTCCCTGTGGAACACTGTGCCCCCTGAGGTGAGATCTATACCATCCTTTTGGCCTTCCATAAGAGTTTGAAAACCTGGCTTTGCCAGTTGGCCTGAGGCTCTGATGGGGGCCTGTCATTCTGGAGATGGTTAATGGACCGACATAAGATCCCATGTCCTCCCCATGAGCATCTTGCACCTTTCCTTGCCATCGTGGTTGACTTATAAATCAGTTTTAGAGTTAATATTTATTATTTTATCTTGCTGCTTTTATGGATTGTAAGCTGCCTAGAGACACTTAGAGCCTAGGTGAGATGGATGACATAGAAGTATAAATAAACAAACAAACCTCTTTGTATTCCTCTAAATCAAAGCCAAAGACACCAGCAGAACTGGCGGATATTTTTATGCAATATTAGTTGCTGGGGAGAAAGTACCTTGTAGAGTTTTCTGATTGTATAGTTAGCATAGATTCCTACCAGGAAAATATAGGGTGGTATTGTTCATATATGCCACAATGGCAGGGCACTGTACTAAGTAGAAAATCAATGTCCTCTATTTGCCTCAGCACATTGTTTTCTTGCCTTTCCTCACAGATCTTCACAGAAATGGCACTGTGAATATAAAACCCAACTGTATAGGATTCTGTGGGCTGTTCTTCATATCCAAATCAATAGTTACATTGTAGACCTCTGATTGTTTCTCATCTTTCATGGCAGGAGTGTTGGATTCAGCTTTTTATTTTCATGGTTGTTGATGTTGCTGGTTCTACTGCTATTTTTAGTCGGGGGCAATTCATACACATTGGTATGCCAGCCTTGGGCCAATGGAATTCTCCTCCAGGTAAGCCACCTAGGCTGTTATTGTACTCATAAATGTTATGGTGCGCCCTCATGGTAGAATGAGACAAGGAGCTGCTCTAAGTTGATTGACAACTGAAGTGGCATATAAGCCTAATAAAATAAATGCATAAATTTTGTGACATGGAGAAGGTTTAGCTCATCGTTATAGAATTAATAATGGTATATTAATTTGTAATCTTTGTCTGCAGTTCCCTCTTCCAACTCTCACTGCTACTTTAGTCTCTGGCTGCCAGTTGTTTTACTTTCAGGAAAGGAGGAAATACAGCTAGAAGAATCAGTAAAGACTTTAAAAAATGCAGAAAAGATCTCATCAGTTGCTACTTATCTTTTCCTAGTTTCTGGACACACCTGGATTGTTCTCTCAGTTAGATGTGAAAAAACTCATACAATTGAAGAGTTCTGATGTGAATCTGACCAGCATATACAAGTGAGTACCAGGCTGCTTGGCTGGACTGCCATAATATTGGGCTCCAATTTCCCTAAGAAGAAGGAGAATCTGGTGGTTGCAGGCATAGTGAAATAAAATATGGGGGATATCCAGAGGGAAGCCTTGTACAAAAGAAGGAAATAGCTTCTCATCAATTTGTAATGAAATACATGGAAGTGCTGCACAGACTAAGGTGTTTATACACAAATAAAAGCTTGCTAGAATATGTAAAAATCATATTCCTAGAATGTAGCCTCTGCACAAATCATCTCCTTTCTCCATAGGTCCTACCTAGAAAGCAGTCTCCTAAACCAATATGTGGATTTCCTAAGCAACATGGTGCTTATGGCACTTACACAATGTCCTGACTTGACCTTGGCAAGTCCCTTCAGTTTCCCCTTCCCAGTGGATGAACTCTTTTTACCCCAGTCCATCCTTCCACTTCCATTGATCCCAGACAGTCTGTACATCACCTAAGTGATAGGATCAAGTTGCTATAATTGCAGTAGAGCAGCTGAAAATAAAGTACATATTTCTGTTGGTGACAGAAACAGAAGCTGAAGTTTTCTGACCTGCTCCTTGCAAGGAAAGAGGAAGACTCAGTGCTCATTTGTGCAAGTGATAGGAATGAATAATGTGGATGCATCTATACTAAGGGCATCCCGAAGAGATTTCTAATTATTGACTCTAGGGGAGCTGATGGTGCAGGACTGGAGAGCTTAGTCTATGAGGTAATGCTCTTATCCGATTTATCTTTGATATAATATGCATCCTGGCCTCTTAACTAAGTTCTTCTCTTTTAAAGGAACTGTAAAGAAAATGCACCCTTGTGGAGTACCTTTCACCTAGATGAGATCATCTCCCTGGATGACACTTTCAACATCAGCAAGGTCAGTGATGGTTGCCTATAATGAATCAATCCAGTTAGAGAAATGTCATTATCAGTTAACCTTTTGCTCCCAGACATCAGCTTAGGATTGTCAAAGGGACTAATTTAAGCATGTGGGTATAGGGCACAACCGTAGTCCCCTTGGACTGTTTTAGAGAATGTACTGCAGAGCAAATGATCTTGTATTTCTGTTGTCCTCTAGTACACTCGAGACATTGATTCAACCTTGAATAAAATAAACATCAGTGTTGGATCTATTGAACTTTTGAATGATGAGCAAAAACGCAGCATGCTGGAACTGAGTTCAAATGATGGGCCTCTGAATGTGGATTTTAACAGTACTCTAGAACAGGTAAGATGGGAAATAAGGAAAATACGTGTGAAAGAGAAGAAATGTGAGAGAATTTCCTTCCCAGAATGGGAGCTCTATGAGGACCAGACACTCTTTTGTCTCTGTTGGAGAATGTATGATATTTACATTTGCTGGGGCACACATTGCTGTTCCCCAGCAACGCAAGTTAAGAGTCTGCTACTGGAAAGTTTCTTAGTTCATGTTGTCATAGTAGCTTATTGACAGCTGATCAGTTGTGATTGTGTTTGGATAAGGCCTGAGGTGGCTTCAGTACTAGTGTACTTATAGTCAAATAGTACCTGAAAGAGTATTTAAATCACATAGTTTTAAAGTTTTGTGTGGATTATCTTTAAAATGTATGTTTCTTTTCCCCTGTATTTGGCATTCAAGATGGATTAACAACATCTCAATATAGTACAATAAAAATGTGGCATTGTTCTTTAATAGCAGTGCAATACAAACATGTCATTCTTTATAAATAATAGCAACTGAAATGGGTAATTAAGCAATGATCAGGACAGGTTGGTTCAGTTGATCAATTTGCCTATTAAATGATGTTGTGAAGAGGACAGACTTACTTAATTCTTAAAGAATAATAAAATTTGATAGGGTGCTCTGCTGTCAGAAAACAGCCACAAAAAAACCCTAAGTATCCAAAAGCAAATTATCTACTTGTTAGTGGAGACACTCAGAAAAACTTCTGATAAAAGTTCAGCAGAAAAGAGGGATGTGTGAACTCACTCCTCCTAGTGATTGGATGAGGAAAAACAATTATGTTATAGTAAAGCATGAGTAAAGGTAAATGTGGGTGTGGTGGCCTAGTGGTTAAGATGCAAGGCTTGTTGGCCAGAAGGTTGGCAGCCTGAGGTCGAGACCCAGGCACTGCTGGATAATGGGGTGAGCTCCTGTTGTTAACCCCAACTCCTGCCAACATAGCAGTTTGAAAGCATGCAAAATGCGAGCAGATAAATAGGTACCACCTAAATTGATGGGAAAGTAACAGCGTTTCATGTGCCTTGGTGTATAGTCAAGCCAGCTACATGACCACGGAAGTCGCTTTGGCAACACTGGCTCTTTGACGATGAAACAGAGAGGAGCACCACCCCTTAGGTTCAGCCACAACAGAAAGGGGGAATCTTTACCTTTTACCTTTCCACTGTGCCACTGGAAAAATACGCAGAAGTACTCAAAAGTTAATTTGCCTCCAATTCCATATTTAATTCACTTGAGTTGTTTTTGTCTGCTTAACCTCTGATTTCTCTTCTCCTTTTTCTATAGCTTAACCAGAATCTGATCAAACAAGACCTGAATGCCTTGGCTTATAAATTGGAAAACCTGGCAAAAAAAATAGTGAGTAATCCTTAGGCAAAGATATTCACACATTCCTACACAACTGTTCTTCCTTAATTCCCTTTCTGAGATAATACAACAGATGTTTTGGGAAATCCATTTGAGTAGACATGAAATTCAGCATATCCAGCTGTTTTTCCAGCTGTGATTGCAAGAAGAAAATTATTCTAAACTGCCTCTTCATGCCCTTCAAGTAGTTTTGGCAGCGAACTGCAACAAAAATAATGAGATTAAGCAGGAAGTACTGAACAATAAAAATAAAAAACTTCTATATGCCGCCTGATTCCCTGTAACTCTGGGTAGCTCAAATAATCTAATAAATAACAGTAAAATTAATAAAAGAAAACAATTAAAGAAAAAAGATGGCAAGTGCAACAGATAAAATGGAATGACGCATGGAATCTCCCTCACCAAAGGCCTGGGTGATAGCCTTGAATTGCACCTTGAATTGCACCTGAATCACATCCAGAAGCAAATTAGCAACAAGTGGAGCTTGTGAAGTAGAGAAGTTACATGGGAGTATCAAGGAAGTGCCAATCACTGCTTCTGCCACTTCATTCTGGACCAGTCAAAGCTTTTGGGCAGTCTTCAAGAGCAGTCCATATAAAAGTGTGTTGCAGTAGTCAAAACCACAAGGTGATAGGGCATGACTGACTGACTAAAGGACCTCCGGTATAGGAAAGGGCACAACTGGTACACCAGATGAAGTTGTGAAAAGGCCTTCCTGGTAGCAGTTGACACCTGTTCTTCAAGCAGTAGTTGCAAATCCTGGAAGATCCCCAAATTGCACACCAACTTTGAAGGCAGAAGTGCTCCCTCACCCAAGGTAAAAAATGGAATATCTCTGGCCCTGGACAGAGGAAGAGAATTCCTCTAAAACAGTGCCCCAGTCTCCAACCCATGGAGTTGGCTCAGAAAGATAACTGTGGTCAGTGATATTGAAAACTGCTAAAAGATTAAGGAACACATGACTTCCATCCTGGCTCAAGCACAGTTCATCAATAAGCATGACCAAATGAGTAAGATACTAGGCTAGAAAACAGGAGACGGCGAGTTCTAGTCCTGCCTTAGGCATGAAAATTGGATGGGTGACTTTGAACCAGTCGTTCTCTCTCAGCCCAACCCATCTCACATGGTTGTTGTGAGGAAAATAGAAGGAGGAATTAGATATGTTCACTGCCTGAATTATTTAAACGAATAAAGGTGGGATAGATACACCCCCATCCCACCTTTATTTATTTATTTAAATAAATAAATAAATCAAGGCAACGTACCTAATACTCCTTCCTCCTCCTATTTATACAGAATACAAATGCAAATTGAATGTGATCCCATGTCAGGTTTAATTAATATGTATAAAAAGTCTATCAGTGGTGTATATATTCATTTTCAGAATAGTAATCCCACAAGTGCAGATCTGCAAAGTCACGCTGATGAATTGAAGAAGATCCAGGAGTGGATAAACTTCAAATTTCTTCCAGAAACTGTGAGTGCAGTTTCTCTTATCTGTCTTTATCTTCTTTGGCCAAACCTGTATCACTCTGAATAAGGGATTTCTGTTTTCTTCCTCAGCAACACCTGAATGAAAGCATCCAGGAACTGCAGAGCTCAGCACCTCTAATTCCAGTAAGCAGGCTGGGTGGAAATGAAAATTTGGGAAAATGGCCTTTGATTCCCAGGTTCCTAAAGACTTCTGCAATATTTCAGAAGTTTTTCCAAGGACCAAGAACAATAATTTGTGACATCTTGTTACGAAGTGGCATTGGGGAGTTCAAAAATTTATCTTGGCATAAGGTTTTAAATTTATTAGGAAGACTGAAAAAAACTGAGAGGTTGATTGATATGACTTGAAGGAAAGAATGGGTGTAGGTGGCAGACTTCAGCATCAGCAGAGCTATTTGTGTGGAATTGAATATTATTGATTTAAAATATTTATTGGCATCAGCCCCTACATCTCTTCTTGTTTAATGTTCTTAAAATATATCAAAGGATTTGTCCCAGCTTTTGATACACATGGATATGTGATGCAAGGTGTATAAGGTGCTTTTTTTTATTAGGCTGCCCAGATATGCTTGAAAAGTAGCTTTTGAATGAACCTAACAGTATTGCATCCCACCAGAAACTGATAAACCTCACGCTGTTGGACATAAATGAGGCCAATTCATTTATAAAGCATCAGTCAGAGGAAATTATAAAAAATGTAAGTCTTCATCAGTAACTTAGTGTGTTTTGTTTATATATTTACTGTATGTGTAAACTGCTCCAATCAGCCCCAGCAACTTCAGTCAGGGTTGACATATCTGTAGTCTAAAATGAGAAACTGGACATGAAAACAGAGGAGGGGTTTAGCAGGAGCTCCAGAGTAAGGCATACTAAGAAAATGATTTAGTAAGAGTGCATCAGAGATTATGGGAATCTGAAAAGGAAATATGCTGCTATTTTAAGGAAGTACTTTAAGGAATCCACTCATGAAAAGTAATAAGAAGATTCCTTAGGTCAGCTTCAAACCCTGAAAAAACGCTGTGCATGACAATACTACTTTCATGAATACAGGTGGTGCTGGACTTATGACGACAACTGGGACCAGAATTTTGGTTGCTAAGCAATGCAGTCATTAAGCTATTCATCATGTGACTGGGTCTGATTTTAAACTACATTTATTGTAGTCCTTAACAAATCACGTGTTGTTAGGTAAATACGGTTGTTAAGCAAATATGGCTTCTTCAATTGTCTTTGCTTGTTGGAAGCTGGTTGGGAAAGTCACAAATTGCGATTATGTGACTACAGGATACTGCAACTGGTTGTAAATGAGAACCAGGTGCCCAAATTGTGATCAAGTGGCTGCTGAGGGTGGTACAATGGTTATAACTTTGAAGACAGGTCATAAGTCACTTTTTCTGAGACTATTGTAATTTCAAACAGTCATTAAGGTCGTAAGTCAAGGACTACCTGTAGCAATATGGTTCTGCTCTCATGCTGGCAAGAAATCTGAAGAAATTCTTCTGAGTAATTTCAGCATGGAGAGCCTTATTACTTCTAGCTGATCTTGCATGAAAGAGTTCTGCTCCCTCTCTCTTCTCCCCAAGTCTTCCAAAGCTCTGTTTCCATTCATGGATAACAGTGCAATTTATATAGGATATGTATGCTCCAAAAGTCATGGAGGTGCAACACAGTTTATATAGGATATTTACATTCTAAAACAGAACTATTTTCTGGGTTTGAAAAAGGATTTTCCATCCTCTTCTCTACTTCCATCCAGGAGACCAAGGCTTTTGCATGGCATATATTGGATTACTTTTCCTCTTACCTGAACTGGGCTCAGGATGTTGTAAGTATTATCAATTATTTCTTGTACAATCAGAATAGACTTGCTAGATTTATACTCCTATCTAGCCAACAGTATGAATTATCTGTCCTTGCTCAAGCCAACAACATGTAAACTCAGAGGCATGACTATTTTTTAATTGTAAGAACCTTTCTATTCCCTTGGTTTGATGTATGAAAGAGGTCATTAGAATGTTTGGTGACCCAGACCAAACTCACTACTTTTAGTAGTGAGTTTTACAAACTCACTGTTTTTAATGTAGCAATTGTGTTTTTTTAATATATTTTATTTTCAACAAAGTAAAAATGAATACAATATATAATAAAAAGATAAAACAGTAAGATAACAAAGAATAAAAACAAAATATAAATATATACACACACCCAGAGAAAAAAACTATACAAAAATCCCCTCCCCATCATTCCCAACCCAGCTCCAATTGAATCTCTATCCATAAATCAATATTTAAAAATAATATATTTCCCTCTCTCAATCTAATCAAATTAATATAATAAAAGCTGTATATTATAATAAACATTTCCTTTCTATCACTATAAATCAATATTTTAATTATCTTAATTTTTAAACATATAAACTTGTCCCAAAAATCATCAAATTCATCCATGAGGATTCCTTTGTTCTAATCTACCAGCAGAAAGTTCCAGAATGACTTCCAATCTGTTAAAAACTTCTGTATTATCTTCTTCCAGGAGAATTACCAATATAACATATTTCAGGCTTTCTCATTTCTCTCCTCTAGAAAGCTTCCACAAAATCTTCAGTGGCAGTGTCGAAGACATCAAATCCAGTCCACAACTCATTAAGAACTCACATATCAAAACAATCCTTAAACATTAAGTTGATAATGTTGAACATGCCACCCAAATCCCAGATCCTCAGAAATCTTAACATTTGTCTCAGCAAAACTAGTTCTTTGCCTATCGTTACAAAATTCCCTTGAAAACATTTTTGCAATATTTGTTCAGCAATAAATCTTACAAATTGAACTGTAATATTCCCAAGTAAGTAACTTTCTTCTACAAGAATAAAATTCACTCTAAGCATTCTGTTTAAATCACCAATTATTCCATCTTTACTTCCACCTGTTTTCTCTGGAGACCTCCCACATCTGAAAAAGTTATCTTTCTCCCATAAACCCAGCAATACTTGATTAAATGCAAACTTTTCCTCTAGCAATTTTATTTCTTCAACTCCTAAACCAAAAGTTCCCATTTTCCCCTTTATTTGTATAGGTTTACATTCAAATTAACTTATTTTATAGTTTTCAACTTCTGACTTTTGTTCCATTTT
>JANHZU010008459.1:21984-44973 GCA_032468055.1 Acrochordus granulatus | reverse complement strand
GAGGCTCAGGTGATTGTCTTCACCCAGATTCTTGATGTTATTTCCATAAGGCATTTTGATTCCTTCAGTTTTACTATTTTTCTCCTGTTGATGGTGATGGTGGCATATTTCTTTAGTCCAAACTCCACTGCAACATCTTGGCTGAATATATCCTTCTCCTTCTCTTCCTCCTCCTCTTTTCCATCCAGAACAGATAAGCAAAGTGTAGGGTTTTTTTTTTACTTTTTCCCAAGAAACCATTCTTATTCTGTTAGATCTGCTTGGAAGTGACAACACTATAAATTCTAAATCTTCATATTGGCAGAAGGTATTTTATTTTGGGGTCCAAATCTAAGTGGCAGGCTTTTAGTTTATCAGGGTCAGGTCTAGAGTTGGCCTTGCCAGTACAGTAAAAAGTGGATGATCCAGGGCATTTAACAGCTTCCCAGCCTGAAGTGGCCTATTTCCCTGCCCATTGTCAGAGTCATAGAGCCTATTTTTGCTTTGGAAAGAGCAGCTGTCTCATAGCCTCCTTGGAGCTGGTTGTTCCTTTGGGAACAGCTGTGGGACTTTGTGGGGCTCTTCTAGGGTTCTCCTATGGGTTTATTCAGTCTTATTATTTCAGGGAGCTTCAGTTCCACTTTTATTGTGGAACCACCATCAGCAGTCAGGGCCCTAATTCTCTCGCGGTTCTGGAGGAAATTGGGAGGACGAGGCTGGCTGCTTGTTTCTCAAAGGTGACCGATAAATGGTTGTAGCCCTGCTGCCCTTTTGAGTTGTTCTGAACTATGAGCACCACTCCTGATCTCTCCCAGGCTCTCACCCTGGGAGCAGACCTACAACTATTTCAGGGCTCAGTTGTGGCCACTGATTCTCATCAACTGTGCCTCAGACAGCATATCACCCCCAAGATCTTAGTCTGCTGGGTGTTGCCAGGCTTTGAGTGATCCGAATCAGGTTTGGTTTTGCAGCTTCCAAAGTCTCTCTCAAGAGAGACGCAAGCGGCTAAGACACTTGGCTTGTCTGCTGGAAGTTAGCAGCCAGAGATCAAGATCTGTTGCTGCCATGCAACAGGGTGAGCTGTTGTCTGCCTCAGCTCCTGCCAACCTAGCAGTTCAAAAGCATGCAGATGCAAGTAGATAAATAGGTACCACATACTTTGGTGGGAAAGGTAACAATGTCCATGCACCTTTGGCATCTAGTCATGCTGGCCACATGACCATGGAATCGTCCTTGGACAAATGCTGGCTCTTTGGCTTGGAAATAGAGATGAGCACTGCACCCTAGAATTGGTCATGACTGGCAGGGTAACCTTTAACTTTTAAAGTCTCTATCAGGAGTCACCCAGCTCTGGCCACCAAATTGCACCACCTCCTCTGAGCCCAACTCCCAGGCCACCGGCTCTTGGCCACCACTGCTGCTGTCCCAGAGGCCCTGGTCGCCAGTTACCCCTTTGGCTTTGTCCAATCAAACGCCTCGGTCTTTAGATCCTGTGTTCGATACTGCAGCATTGCAGCATGGCCTTGGCCCCTTTGAGTACGTTTGGTCTCCACTGTTAGCTTCTCTCCACTACTGTGCCACTGCTGCTCTGAGTTTCACCCATGGGGCTCCTTTCCACATCCCAGCAACAAATGGGGCTGCAATTGTCCCTGGCACACACTGACCCCAGTCTCAGCCGCAGTGCTTCACTGTGCTTCTCCAAGACCTGTAGTCACTCCAGCACTAATCCTTGGCCCCCACTCTAGCACTGGCTTTGGCCCCGTCCTTACAGTTGGACCCGCCCAGTTGCCACATTGCCACTGTCCTCAGGCCCTTCCTTCGTG
This sequence comes from Acrochordus granulatus, assembly GCA_032468055.1. NCBI lineage: Eukaryota > Metazoa > Chordata > Lepidosauria > Squamata > Acrochordidae > Acrochordus > Acrochordus granulatus. Next base: position 43,171 of record JANHZU010008459.1, on the reverse strand, counting down.
ACCAAATTAGAGCTCCAGCCAAGGTTCCAGCCCTCCTCTGTCTCCTCTGCCTTCTGGGCTATCAGCCTCACCTCACTGTTGCTGCCAGCAGCTGGTTCCCAGCACCACCACAGCTGAATCAAATGGCTTCTCAGCAACTCCTTGCCAAACTCTCCCACCACTGAGCAGCTGAGCAGAGAGCAAATGCTGCCATTTCCCTAGCCAGCCAAGGATTTTGTTATAAAAACAAACCTTTATGGGCGGCATCTGGCATAGTTGGAAGTTTTCTGATATGGAGAATCCATGTTGGCAAAAGATGGGATAAACACTTGTAGAACCAACAATTTAGTATCAAAAAGACCACAAACAATCTTTGAGGCAAAGGGCAGTTTTGGGGAGCCATGGAGGAGAGGGATTTAAGCAGCAGAGAAAATTCTAAGGGAGAAGGTATCCTCACAGCTGCTTTTACTAGGTGTGGCTCTTCAGGTTGAGCTCATTTCCATGGTTGACAAGTTTGGTTTCTATTGACTTTTAAGAGATCTTCATTTCTTTTGTAGGATTTATAGCTTAGGTGGCTACGAGCAAAATTTTTGCATATTTTTAAGAACTCCATGGTTCAGTGTATGTCCGGAATTTCAACCAGGGTGTTGCTACAGACTTGCTGCCCAGGCCCAGTGGTGATTTCTTCCCACATGAATACTTGTTTTGTCAGTTGCACTGTGGGTGACCTTTATGGAGAACTGTGATTTTTCTCCATATTGCCCACTTTGAGTGTGTCTGGGGTGCTACCAAAGGACCCTTCCAAGAGCCAAGGCAGAGCCAATTGTTGCAAATGTGTTTTAAAACCTTCTTCCCTTTTCTTCTTCATTTCAGGTTTCCTGGAACTGAGCTAAGAATTCAACACCATGGAAAATGAGGAAAATGTGCTCCAGGAAGGCGAAGAAGAGGAGCTGGTAGTTTCTTAATCCTGATAACTTTCCCTCTCCCTTCTCACCCACAGCACAGCCCTGGGAGCATGCACCCCCATATCAAGTTGCAGAAAATATTAAAGATTTGGTGCAGCCATTCTGAGATTGAGCCCTACCATAGAAGAGCTGGCTGAGTTCCTGGGAAACCCGGGTTCAATGTGCCCTCAGCCCTGGAAGCTCCTTAGGTGACGTTGAGTCAAGCATTCTCTTTCAGCCCATCTTACCTCACAGGACTGTTTGAGGGAGAGAAAGTGAAAAGAAAGACCCTTGGATGTCACCTAGACCTCCTGGGAAAACAGTGGGATAGTCTAATGCCTCAACCAGTCCTCCTCCTCCCAGGCGGGCCTTTACCATGGGAGTGGGGAGCCACTACCACAGGGGCCCTGATGGCTTCATTTCCTCCAACAAACTGGGCCAACTTTAGTGGGGTAAAGGCTCTCAGAGCTTTTAACCACTCCCCCCCCAAATGGCAGTTCCTGCTTGAAGGTCTAAAGGCAGCCCTCAGAGGGAAGGGCCACTGTCTCCCTGAGGAAAGTACTTACCAGAACAGTTCAGGGAGAGGAATAGCTGAGCAGGGCATGGCTGACACATGGGCAGCCTGATCCCACTTCCAGGGCAGGTCTTCAGAGGTAGCAGGGATAGAGCAAAATTGCTTGACTGGGTCGCCTGAATGAAGAGAACCCCAGCTGGAAGTGCCAGGGCTGGCAAGCCCCACTTGCAGAAAACTCCAACAAGGCAGTTTACCAGTCAAGGTCATCATGGAGATAAGTGTCTAGCTGAACACTTCTTTAGGACAAAGCACCTCCATGGCAGCTCCTTCATCACAAGAAAGGCAGCATTGCTGAACCCAGCAGCTCAAGCTTATTTCTAAAAGACTGGATGTGGTAGGAAGGGCTGTTATATCCTGTGGCCCTGGAGGGGCATTGCATGATGGGCTGATCTTAGAAAGGATGAGGGAGCACCCAGAAGAGGCTTCAGGGCCTTTCAGAGTTCAAGGGAGAACCCTCCCTTTTTTGGCCTTTTTCTCGGAGATGATTGTGGTGAACAACTTTTTCAGCTGGACCTCTAGACCTTTTTCTTTCTGCTTCTAGCTGCCCTGAGTTTTCTTAGCATAATCATTCCCTGTTGCCTTCCTTGTTCTCCCCACGAGGCCCTTTTTGGCCCTGCTATGCAGTTGAAGAGTTCCTATTGAATCTTGTAGCTGGGTTGAGGGACCAGCTGTTCTTGTGCATGTCCCTGGACCATTGGTCTGTATAACTGGACTCTTGTGGCTCAGCCTATTGCAACCCTCTCCTGGTGCCACCTTCAAATTCAGCCATGCCCCATAGATCAAAAGAGGTGTCTTTAGGTTATTCATTTCAGATCACTTTGTCCCGTTGTCAGTTTGGCTTACTTCATAACTGTAGCCTTCAGAGTGGCTTTAGCTGCTCACCTTTTTGCAGTGTGATGGATGGGATGACTGGGGGTGGTGGGAGTCTGCTGAGGTCTTTTTCCTTGCTCTGCTGATACCAAAATGGTGTTGAGGGGAAGGCCAGTAAGACCACTGCCCTTTGGTCCAAAAGCACTCCTGAGCCACCTACAGTTAGGCTGCAGGGGGAGAGTGTGCTCTTATCCCCCCTTCACTCCCTCTTCCACAGTTGCGCTGCTGCAACTGTGGAATTGCTATGCTCTGCTGGGTCTCTTTCTGTGCAGAAAATGTATGGTTACAACTTTTGCCGATGGAAGCTGGTTTTTGTGGCTGGAGGGGTGCTATGCTCGGGGGGCCTCCTCCTCCTCCTCCTCTACTGGATGCCTGAGTGGCGAGTGAAGGCAACATGCCAAAAGGCTTCGCTGAGACGCTGCCAGGTGGTGCTGCTGAGAACAACCGTAAGTTTGTGCTCTTGGGTGGCTGCAGTTGTTGGCTTGAAGACCAAGGCTGCACATATCTCGACTGACTGCAGCTTGGGTTAGTGTTAAGAATAACTCTTATTCTAGAGTTATACTTAATTCCTGCTTGGAGGGGGGCCACCCTGCTTCAAGAATCAGCACGCAGCTGGGCTTGTTTGTCTTTCATCCAAGTGTAGCACACCTTTTGTGTGGGACAAAATAATAAAAACAGAAAATTGTGTAGGATTAGGCTAAAAGAAAATCAAGGCTGGGTTCCCACAATATACTAACACCTAAACCTGGGTTAACAAAATGCAGTTTGTGGAGCCACAAGTTAGTAACAGCTAAATGTGCAACATACTGAGACAATTGCTAGTTTCGCACACCCAGTCATAGACTTGAGGAATCTTTGAGCAACAAGAGAACCAGAATAATAGGAAGGAAAAGAAGCGGCTGTATGACTTGGCAAATGGGCAACCATTTTGTGCACTGAGAGAAAATGTTGCTAGGAGGGTAATGCAAAGCTTAGCAGCTTAGTAAATATCCACAGGGAGAGTTGAGAAATAACTGCAGTGGACAAGATAAGGCAGGAGGTTGAAGTTTTTCAAATACTCTTTAGAATGATCTTTGGTTTAGGATTGGAATGAGGCTTTTGGGTCTGATCCATTGATGGAGCCCCTCACCCCAGGGGTGTTCCTTGGAAGCCAAAGCATTGTGGCTGCTACTACATGAGGCTCTCTCTTGTGGGCCTCCTGGGTTGGTATTTTACCTCATGCCACCAACCTAGGGGGACTCTTCTACACCTTTGTAGCCATGGCTCCAAGGATCCTGCCCTGTGTGTCCAAGCAGTTTTGAGGATTGGAAGAGGGATCTGTCAGGCTGGTACAAGCAGGTCTGAAAACCCATTTTGTCTCCTGTGATTTCCAGAACTTCTTCTCAAAAAAAAAATAGCAATTTATTCTGACTCTTTTTTCTTTCTCCCTTTTTTCAAAGGATGAATTCCAGACCTGGTTCTGTGCAAAGGTCCGCACTGTGTTCTCCCCGGGGCACCATCCTTTGCAGGCTCCAAAAGAGCTAGTGACAGAGAAGGTGGCAAACGGCTCCCACACTTCCTTATGTGTCACTTCCTCCAAAGAGAATGGCAGCGCCTTGAATGGGTTCCCCCAGGCTCCAGAGCTACTTGAGGTACCCAGGACTGCCAGAATGTTGCTTGGCCCCCAAGAGCAGTCTGGCCTGCCTCGTTTCTCGAGAAGCCTTGGGAAGGTTACTATGGGAAGATGTGCTCTCCTGATGGGGCCAACATAGTTGGGAGGAAAACAAAGCAGCTCTGCACGGGTCTGACTCTCTTGTAGGTAAACTGACCCAGAGAAGGAGGGGTACAGCAGGTGAAAGTGTGTTGTTTAATGCTGCCCACATGCAAGTTTGCTTTTACAAGCAGCATCTGCTGAGTCTCACCTTAAGCAGCAAAATCTTCTCTATTTCTTGCCTTCCAGCTGCGCTATTTCACCCACCACAGCCTGAAGTATTTCTGGGATGATGTGGTCCAAAACTTCATTTCCATAAAGTAAGACATGGATGCTGATTTCCATGCCCAGGAGAGAGGCCCTGGCAGCACAAGGGGCTCTCCTGGCTATCACGTGTGTGCCTGTGTTTCACACAGCCCTCTCTGTTTCCTGCAGGGGTTTGGATGAATCCACTTCATGTGCTTCAATTCACCAGGAACACAGCATAGGACTGACGAAGGAGGTGCAGGATTACAGGTGTGCTATGGCAGGGAGCCTGGGCTTCATGGGAGGCCTCTCTGGCAAAACAGTTGCTGTGTCATCTCTCCCACCTTCCTAGTGGCTTCTCTGCCTCTTACCCACCCATACTGCCTCCCTCTCCCCCAGCTTGGCTTCTATGTTCTTGTGGCCATCCAAAGAGGGCAAGGGTGGCCCAGGAGCCCCCGTAGGGCATTCAGCTTCCTCCCATCTCCTCCTCCTCCTCCTGGCTGGACATCTTACTGAAGGGTGGCTGTTGGGCAGCAGCTGCAAACTACATTTATGCACTTTCATTTTTCATCTCTTTTGGATGCAGAAAGATATTCTATGGACTGAATGAAATTGCGGTCAAAGTGCCTTCGATTTTTAAACTGTTGATTAAAGAGGTGAGCCTTTTGCTGTGCAGTGGGGAGTGGGGACTGCCATTCTTTGGCACCTGAGTGTTGAAAAAGAGTTACGGGGGGATCAACAGTCACTCAGTTCTTTTGAGTGGATTTCCATGGGAATCAACTGACTTGATCTCAAAAAGCAGAAACGGTTGGGTGGTCAATAAGGAAGCTCCAAAATCTGTGTTAGGGCAAACCTTCATTGGCTAGGCTGTTTTTAATGTGCAATGTTCCCTATGTGATGTTCCTGCTTGTTAAGCAGAGTCTGGTTGCTCTGCTTCAGTCTTCCAGCAGATGGGGAGCTGAGGAGGGAAAGAGACAGGGTAAGATAAAGGGTTGGCAGAGCAGGACTGAGTGGCCTGAATAAGGCCTCTGTAGGGTGCTGCAGTGCTTAATTTCTTTTTCTTTTATTGGATGAATTAAATAAAACAAAGAGTTTTCTTTCCTCTCCTGCAGATTAGGAGGATGCTGAGCATGAAGCTTGAGTAAGGAATTTGGCATTTGGGCAACCAGGTGAAGGAGAGCATAACCTCATGTTGGTTTCTGTTTCTCTCCCCCCCCCCAGGTCCTCAATCCTTTTTACATTTTCCAGCTCTTCAGTGTGATCCTCTGGTGTACGGATGAATATTATTACTATGCAATAGCCATTGTGATCATGTCTCTGATCTCCATTGCCAGCTCTCTCTACAACATCCGAAAGGTGTGTGTGAAAAGTGCTGCAGGAGGAGGCAATCTTAACACTCTGAATACTTTGCATGATACACTTAAGCTGGCTGGCGTTGGTGCAGCAAGCCAAACTTGGTTACTTTTAATTTTGATTGGGCTTTGATTGGCGTAGCCAGTTGCAGGAACTCAGCCTCTTTGTATTCTGGATTCTCTTTTGGCTTGGGGGTGACTGGGCTGGAGGAGTGCTTGGCCAGACTTGGGGCATCTGCCAGCGACATTTTCCTCTCCTCCTTTCAGCAATACATGATGCTGCATGATATGGTAGCAGCTCACAGCATCATCAGGGTGTCCATCAGCAGAGCAAGCCACGGTAGGAGGGCTGGGAACAGGCAGTTTGGTGAAAAGGAGAATGAAGGTGGGTTGGGCGTCTGTGGATTCTTGCTTTTACTCCTCCTGATGTGCAGACTGCAGTAGGGGTGGCAGCGAGGGAGCTTTCCAAATGAACAGGTGAACATTTCAGAGCAGGCTCCCTGAAGTTGGGTTCTGTCAGAAGAGAAGGTCCTGGGAGTAGAGAGTCTCTCCTTGGCTGATGGATGTTCTGGGAGGGCCACTGCTCATTGCTGCCAAAGCTATGTGGTACTGGCTTCTCCCATAAGGGATGGTGACTTCCCTCAAGACCCAAGAGCCGATCAGGGTCACTCTGCCAGCAACATGCTCTACCCTGAGTCTTGGCCAGCTGCTCTCTGCACAATTGTTTCAGGGCTGGTGGTTTGCCCATTTGCAGTTCTCTTATGCCCGTCAGGTGTGGAAGAGGTCCTTTCCACAGACTTGGTGCCCGGGGATGTCATTGTGGTCCCGCTCCGTGGAATGATCATGCCCTGCGATGCTGTGCTTCTCAGCGGAACCTGCATCGTCAATGAAAGCATGTTGACAGGTGAGTTGAGGGGCACTTGTTCCAGGCTGGGGGCTGGGCTGCAACTCCTCAGGGAGCATAGCAATGAGCAGGCTGCTTCTTCGTTTAGGCGAGAGTGTTCCTGTCACCAAGACCAACCTGCCCAACCCATCCAAGGACTCTCAGGCCCTGGAGGGTGAAATGTACAACCCAGAGGGGCACCGGAGGCACACACTCTTCTGTGGCACAACTGTCATTCAGACCCGTTTCTACACTGGGGAGCTTGTCAAGGCTGTGGTTGTCAGAACAGGTACACCAGGCACTGGGTGAGGAGGAGGTTCCTGGGCTCCCAATGACCTGGGCAGCAGTATGTTTAGGAAGGGCTAGTTCCAATTCCTCCCCATCTCTTTCCCCCATTGCAGCCCTTTGCAGAGATTGCCAGCTCCCCAGTACCAATCAACTGCTTGCCCCACAGCAGGACCCTTTAAGTGGATGCCTGGAAGCTCTCCTTGGGAGCAGGGCCTTCTTGCCACAGGCTTGTGGCAGCTTGTGAGCTTCCTTGTTGGGGGTCCCAGAATCCCTCTGGTGACATTGATAAATGGTGCAGTGCAGTCTCTCTGGTCATCTCTGCCAGACTTGGCACAGTCCTAGCATTCAGCATAGGAAAAGCAGGCCATGCCTTCTCTCCCTCCCCTTTTAGTGAAACTCCATGCAACTCTTCCCCCTCATCCCCCCAAAAAGGAATGGTTCCAGACACCTGATGGTTCCTTAGAGATTGTTTTGATCTAGTAATGGAGATTTTTCTTCTCCACCGTCTATTCCTGGGAAGATGAAGCTCAACTACTCCTTCTGCAGGAGAACTTTCCGAAGATATTTCCACCAGCTTCACCTGCTGCCCAGGGTCTCTAGCTCTTCTAGGTTGGGGGCAGCCTCCAAGGCCCCTTGGCAGCCTTCTAACCAGGCAGTTGTTGCCAAAGTATAAGACAGGCTTCCCTGCTGATACAAGGAAATCTTCTTGATTGCAGGCTTTAGCACTTCGAAAGGGCAGCTGGTCCGCTCCATCTTGTATCCAAAGCCCACAGATTTTCAGCTGTACCGGGAGGCCTACCTGTTTTTGCTCTGCCTGGTGGGGGTGGCAGGCATCGGGTTCCTGTACACCATTGTCATCAGCATCCTTCACCAGGTAGAAACCTCTCTGGGGGTTATGGGGTGTCCATGATTTAGGGCTGGCCGTTGAAGCCTCTCTGTTAACAGAACAACTAATGCAGACATTGGAGCAATTGTTAGAGTCTGCCGTTACATCAAGGCATGGGTGAGGTCTTTCCTGGCCAAAGAGCCTCTACAGGCTGTGCTCGCCACAGCTGGAGGCACCTGCAGCAGCAAGCTGCAACTGCCTACCCTGAGTTTCTGAAGCTGTGGGTGCCTTCACTGACGCCAAGGCCTTTCCCAGCTCTAGCAAGGAGCAGCATGCCAAAGGGGCCAGGTAGCCCTTCAGAGGCTTCTTTCCAATCGGTTCCTCCAGGTTCCTGCTCACATCATCATCATTGAGTCCCTGGACATCATCACCATCACAGTCCCGCCAGCTCTTCCTGCTGCCATGACGGCGGGGATTGTGTATGCGCAGCGGCGGCTGAAGAAGTTTGGAATCTTCTGCATCAGCCCCCAGAGGATCAACATCTGTGGGCAGCTGAATCTCGTCTGCTTTGACAAGGTCCTGCCTCATGATGACTCTCCTAGTCTTGGGACTTGATGAACTGTGGGGGTGAGGTGGGAGGGGCAATGTTTTTGTTATCTGTGGACTGCTGCTGAAGAAAATCCTCTCCACACTGAAGAGATGAGGGGAGTACAAGACCTAGAATAGTCAGGAAAGAAGGTAAACCCTGACAGAGCCAGGCCAACAACCCCAAAATGCTCCTACCCTCTCTGGCCTCAGTCTGCTAAGTGTGTCACTTGGTCGCAAAATCTCCTAGATAGGGGCTCCTAGATAGTGGACCTGCCTCCTAACAGTTTTCCCAAGAGGCAGCCTGACCCTTCCCAAACTACAAGTAGTCCTCAACTAATGACTGTAATTGAGATTGGAATTCAGGTTGTTAAATCATGTGATTGTCACCACATTCCCAGGCCCAATTTTACAATCTTTTGCAATGGTTACTAAGCAAATGCTGCAGTTGTTAAATGAACCCATTATACCCAATGGGCATTTTTTGCCAGAAACCAAAAGTAAAGGCAAGTTTCTGGCAAAAAATGCTGAAAAAACATAGGATGCTGCAAATGGCTGTAAATCTGGGCCAGTTGCCAAGCACTCAAAATGAGACTATGTGACTGGGCATTGGGCAGCTGTTGGAACTTGATGCCAGGTCAGAAGGAGCTCTGGGGAGATCCATTAAAATTTTGAACAGTTGCGAAGTGACCGGTCCTAAGTCAGGGACTGCCTTTAAGCAACCCTAATCTTCTCCCCACCAAGTTGAATCAGGGCTTGCTTTCAAAATGCTCAGTAACCCCACCTATGGCTGTTGTGAGAGGGCTTTGTGTTCAGCTAGCAGCTGTCCATCTGACTTGGTGGTAATCACTCACACAAGCAAGAACATCTCTCCCTTGAATTTCTTGGAAAAGCCAAGAAAATAGCCATTTTGGAAGTGAGGAGAGAAAGTCTGCACAGCATGAGCAAGGAATTCAGCCCAGCTGATGTATTGACAGAGATCTGGGAGGCAGGAGTCCCCTCTGGGGAAGGAGAGCGGGACAGGCAGAGCCAATCCTTTTGCTCCCAGGAAGTAGTAGGGAGCAAAGCCAATCCTTTTGCTCCCAGGAAGTAGTAGGGGAAAGTTGCAAGCCCTGGTTGTTGGGCTGCACTACTGGACCACCACTGCCTCCCTTGTGAACTTCTGCAAGTGAGAGGGCAGAACCCATGGGGAGGACATGCTTGATCTAGGGCCTGAGCAAAGCAAATAAGCCAGTGTTTGCAGTGCTCAGATGCCCTCTGAGCTCTTGTTCTTGCTCATCCGCAGTCCTCCTCCACAGCCTTCAGCTGCAGATGTCCTTTGATGTAAAGCAAACAAAGGCTGAGCTAATGGAAGAAAGTGAAGGAAATTCTTGTGTGAGCATTGAGGGCTTTCCATGGGAAGAAGGCACAGGCACAGCCTTGCCAAGTGGGGTGGGATGCTTCTGTCTTCCAGGATTGTAGACACAATCCTGCCTCTAATGGCTACCTTGGATGCGGGGGAGGCCCCCAGCAGCCCCTTTCTCGGCTTTGCTCCGAGCACTTGATGCCCAACCAATCACAGCCACCAGAAGGAGTTATCTTCTCTCCATTCCCTAGTGGGTTGGTGCATGTCTTGGCTCTCTTTTGGGATGGGGGCAAAGTCAGACATCTTTGGGGTCAGGCTGCCAGGCTGTTTGTGGGTTCAGCCATGCTTTTAAAGAGGCTTAAAACTTGAAAAGGCTTTATTGGGTGAATTATCTTCAACTCCGAACAAAAGAAAAGTTAATTATAAGCTTAAGAGCAGAAAAAAATCTGAAATAGCAAGAAATTATATAAGAGTTAGATCTTAGAAACTTAGAAATGAACTGAGGGCCCAGATAAATTTGGAACATCAAAAACTTACGCTAAAAATTTGGAATGATTTATAAGGAAAAAACTGCTTCTTGTGGGATATAGATCTGTTTTGATTTTTCAAAGACAGAACAGAGATAAGTAATTTTATGATTTAAAAACTGCAGACTAGAGGAGACTAAAGATTTTAGACAGATGAAAAGGTAAGATTATAAAACGCAAAACATTTTAAGAATGAAAGTACTGAAGGAGACTTCTGAAGAATGGAATCAGAAATTAGTAGCTGCAATAGCAATAACATCAAATATCTATGAATATTCTTATTAATCCAGGTCATGATAAGTAGTAAAAATTGCAAAAAATTTGCAAAGTTCCTTAAAAAGGAAACTGGACATTAATTACACGATGTTATTGGAGATGTTTCGCCTTCTATCTGGAAGAATTTTTCAATCCATCTAAAATTGAAAAAGAATGGTCAGGAATTTACATTTCCTGTACATTTCCCCCACCCCATTTTGAGAAATGTACGTATTTCCTGACCATTCTTTTTCAGTTTTAGATGGATTGAAAAAACCTTCCAGATAGAAAGCAAAATATCTCCAACATAATTAATGTCCAGTTGCCTTTTTAAGGAACTTTGAAAAATTTTTGCAATTTTTATTATCAATAACGTAGGTAATGATGTCTGCTTCATAGATTATGTCCAAAAGATGAAGAAATGACAAACGTAGAACAAATTTTATCTGACAAAATAGAGATGGAGTAAAAAATAATTTACAACTGACAGGCCAAGAGAATGACTTGGAAAAGGATGTTTTACCGGATCTACAAAAGAAATTGGCTCATTTTTAAAATTAAAAAAGGAAATACATATGATAAAGTGATCTGGACAATTTTTTTCTGTTGGATTTACAAAGGAGGCTTGTTAAAGCCTTGAAGAACTTTGCAATGGGCAAAGAAGAAATGAAAAGAAATCAAATCCTATGATGATATTTGAATGAAAAAAGTAAAAGGAAGGGATATAAAAGTAAATTATTTGATCAAGGTTAAAAAACATGTATTGTTATTTCTGGCAAGCCTTTATGGATTTTCTGCTGATACCAGGACTGAAAAGATGATGCTTCATGGATAAGGGATGAACACATAATTGTAACCTTAAGGTAAAAACTTACAAAATTTGTTTGAGCTTGCTATGATGAAGATTGGAAGTCTATATATTTTCTTTTTCCTTGTATTTTTTATTTTTTCTTTTAAGTTTAACTTGTATTCAATTTTACTATTATAATCAAAATTTTTCATAAAATTATATTTACAACAAAAAGTTTCTATCTTTAGATCCCAGGGTGTTCAGCTAGCCTAGGGAGCCAGGAAGGCAGCAGAGCTCCCATTTTGTACAGTTTCCAAGAGAAAACTGGAGGTGTTCCTAAAGCACTAGGAGCCAAACTCCACAATTTGGCATGGTGCGGGTGGCTTTGCCAAGTCCTGATCAGTTTTGGAATGGATACACTTGTACTTTCCTGGCTTGTTTCAGGTTTGCTGTTAAGTCTTTCTTGTTGCAAATGGCCCAGAAGGGCTGTAGCCCCCAAAGGCTGCCAAACAGTTTGTGAAGCCAATAGGCAGGCCTCTCAGCCCCATGGCCACAACTCTGCTTTGAAATGCTCTTTTCCTCCACCCTAGACAGGGACCCTGACAGAGGATGGCCTGGATCTCTGGGGGATCCAAAGGGTAGAGAATGCCTGGTAAGTAATAGATCAAAAATATTTTTTTTCTTCCTAGTGTTTTTCCCACAGGTGCAAGGTCTACTTTTTTAAGATCAACTGTTGATCCATTGATTGCAGCAAGAATTGGTTGGCTTCCTGCTCCTCTCCCACCAGGTTGTGGGACTAAGTGCCATTAATCCTCAGCCAGTCTGGCCAGGGTTTGGGGAGGGAAGTACAGATCAACCCATTTCATTGGCCCAGTATGGGGAAGGTGTTTTGGTTGCAATTTCTGTTAAAGGGAGAGTAAAATTCATTGGCGCTTTGGCTTCAGAACGTTCCCTCCTAGAGTAACTGGGTCCAGGTAAAGTAGCCACATTTCTCAGTCTCTGCTCTCTGTTCTGGTCAGCTTCCACATGCCCGAAGAAAGTGCCTGCAAGGAGAGCTTGGTGAGGTCACCCTTCATTGCTTGCATGGCCACTTGCCATTCCCTTACAAAGATCGAAGGAGTGCTTTCTGGAGATCCACTTGATTTGAAGATGTTTGAAGCCACTGGATGGGTGAGGATGTCCCCTCTGGGAGATAGGCAAAGCACCCAATGACTCAAAGCTGCTTGGAGTGTGTGTGTGAATGATTCCCCACAGTTGTGGGTACAGGAGGTTGTGTTTGATTCCAGGATTTGTGCTCATGGACAACTCTGGGGGATCCGTTTCCTTTAGGTTCTTGAAGAAGCAACAGAAGAGGAAACAGCCCTTCATAATCGGATTATGCCTACAGTTGTCCGCCCACCTAAGCAGCTTCTTCCAGACTTCAGCGCTGAAAACAACAAGGAAATGGTAGGTCATCTGGGGCCTCTCTTTCCCACTGTCTGGTTTGTCTCCTCTGCCACCTCAAGCAGCTGCCATAAGTGCCACCTTACAAGAGATGAGACTTTGTCCTGCTGCAGGACAGCCAGGGTATATCTGTGCACAGCAGATATCCTAAAATCACAGCTTCGTCAGTGAGAAATACTTCATTGACTTAAAAGCCCTTGGATGCCGGGACTGGCTTGGAGAATTCTAGTCCAAGGCAGTCTTGCAGAAAATTGTTTTTTCTTTTTCCTTAACAGGAGCTTTTTCAACTCTCGGTGAGTGATTTCCTTTCACCCCCTGGGCAGCTGTTCCTAACCTCACCCGCTGGCTGGCCATTGAGTGCCTTTCTTCACCTGCACCTTCCTTGACCAGGCCAGTTATGAAATCGGGATTGTGCGACAGTTTCCCTTCTCTTCTGCGCTGCAACGGATGTGTGTAGTGGCCCGGATCCTGGGGGAGAAGAAGATGGATGCCTTTGTGAAAGGAGCCCCAGAAGTAGTTGCAGGGCTTTGCAAGCCAGCCACTGGTAAAGCCTCTTGGCTCTGGCTCCTCTGCTCCTTGGGGATGGTTTGGGTCCTGCTAGTGTGACCCTCACCTGGTGGCCTCACTTCCTTTCCTAGTGCCGGCTGATTTTGAAAGAGTGTTGGAAGACTACACTCGACAGGGCTTCCGCGTGATTGCTCTTGCTCACAGGAAGCTGGAATCCAAGCTGACCTGGCACAAGGTCCAGAACGCTAGCCGGTGAGTGGACACTGCTGGATGCCTGCAATCCTTGCTCTAAGAAAGCCACTCAAGCCCAGCATAGGAGAGGAAGAGGCAGCTGCTGGACCTCCAGTAACTTTCTTGGTGTGGCGCCCTACATCCTGCCAACCACAGGGATTGATTTGAATGCTTTTCTGGACCTCCAGTCTCAATCAGCCTTTTATTCTCTCAGGTTCAGGCTGAACCACTGCTGGAGTTTCCCCTTCCAGCAACCTGAATAACATTTTGTAGATGCCTCTGGGCTTTATAAACCCTGTGGCCACTCTCCTGGCACTGACAGACAGGCATCCAGCCTTTCCCAGTCCTTGCAAGAGGTCTCTTTGAGGAGGACTTAAGCAAGGAGGATTCTTAGCAGGCACTTCTTTTTATCTGCCTGAGGTTGCTCTGTCCCCTTGGCAGAAACCCTTTGCAATTCCTCCCCTCCCCCAAGCGGGTGACACTCCTTGCGTCTGCAGCAACTCCTCCTCTCCTTGATTGCTTCCTTATTGGTTTAAACTTTGCCAGCACCTGAGATAGCACATAGTTCTTTAGCATGGTAAAGACGAATGGTCTTCAGAGCCAAAGTAGGCAAGGTTCAGCATGGGTGCTGTGCTGGATCAAAATACTGCACCCCTCTAGTAAATAGGAGTGTGTTTGAATGTCATGTGACTTAGCTCTTAGGAGTCTCAGCAGCTTTCCAGTCTTGATCTCCTTGCAAAGTCTACCCTGACTATTCTGCCATAGAGATGCCATTGAGACCAATATGGATTTCATGGGGCTGATCATAATGCAGAATAAACTCAAGCCAGAAACTCCAGCTGTACTTGAAGATTTGCACAAAGCCAACATCCGCACAGTCATGGTCACAGGTTTGTAAGTGACTCAACTTACTTGACTTTCATGCTCCCCCTAAGTGTGATCCTTTATTAAGTGAAGGGAGGCCAACTTTGAAAGAAATGATATTCCTTTGCTGCCCATATTTCTACATGTTTAGCCAGGGTTCAGAAGTGGCCATTATCACTTCTAACATGACTCTGACTTGGAGTCTAGAGTAGAATCTCTCTTCCCCCAGCTTTACCCATAAACCAGGGTATCTGCATCATGGAGGCTGGCCACTTTGGGTTGGGATCCTGGCCCAGGCTGTTCCCCGGCACCTGGCTGAGATGATCCAGCCTCTCAGTCTGGGATTACAATCTGATGCTGGGTACTGCCAAAGCAGTGCAAGCTCACCACTGTTTTGCTGGGTTCAGGTGTTCCTTAGTCCCAGTTTCCTTTCCTGCAGGTGAAGTTATCTGGTTTTTCTTAAGTCTCCCTTTGTGGGACACTCTAGTAGGTTGCTTTGATAGGAACAGATTCTTAAATCTCTAGCAAAACAATTGAGTTTCTGAGATTCAAATCTAATCTTGTTTCCAGTTCTAAATAAAGTTATTCCATCTTTGCCTTCTTAAAACATTTGAATCAAGTTTATCAGTACAACAGGATAAAACCAGCAGGAAAGCATTAGAGGTGCTCAGAATGTTTGTTTGCTTAGAGAGGTCTATTCCAATAGCTCCAAGAGGCTGGAGTGCTAAGAGAAAATGTGTTTGTGTGTGTGTGAAGAGCCTCTGGAACAAGGGGTGCCAAGGGGCCTGAGCCCTGGCCAAGGATGCTCTGTTTGCTTTACAGGTGATAACATGCTGACCGCCATCTCTGTGGCCCGGGACTGTGGAATGATTCTACCTCAGGAAAAGGTCATTGTAGCTGAAGCATTACCTCCAAAGGATGGGCACCCCGCCAGGATCAAGTGGCACCATGCAGATGCCCTTGAGAGGGCTTCTGATGCTGTGCCCACCATTAACTCAGAGGTAAGAAAGGGCCTGTCTGTGGATCTTTTCTCCCAGCAACAAGAGGGAGAGGAGAGCCCCTTCCACAAACCCAAGGTGGATTTTAGTGCATTTGCAAGGAAGAACCAGAGAGTGGGGAAGGGCTTCACCTCACACTTGTCTTCAGCTATGCTGCAATGCTAGCTGGAAGTTGTGCTGTGAAAAGAAAAGGGATCCTGCGGGAAGGAGGATGGTTCTCTTTCAGAGGAAAATGTGCTGGCCCCACTTGTCCTAAATTCCTCCTGCCACTGTGGATTTTTCATCACACATTTGACACAAATGCACCTTTTTGCCCTTGATCTTAAGGAATCTTTGCTACTAAAGTGCTAAATAGTTAATGCATTCATTTAGCAGCAGTTTTATGTAATTAATATATTAATGAATTGTGTCTACCATGATTTAAATGTTTGTCAATGTCTGTACATGAAACATGCAATTTTTATTACATGACTTTTTTCTTTGCAAAAACTGGCTATTCATTGAATATGCCCTATTGATGATTGGCTCAGCACTCTTATTATGGGATTGGTCTCCTTTCAGATGCCTTAGATGAGAAGCCTAATCAATGCTGAATTTGAATGGGGTTTATTTCAGATCAGATATTTAATCTTCAGCAAATTTTAAGTCAGCAGTTTTCCCTGTCTTTGCTAGGTCTAGGTGGTAGTGACCCATTTTGTTGACTTTATACATCAAACATCTGATCAGAAACTTTTGATTTTAACAGCAGCGCTTAAATATTCACTGGAAGTTTAAAGGATTTGCCCAAAAAATTGGATAGTGAAATTGACAGGGGGGTACTTCTGTTTTGTTACAGAATATTCCCATTAAACTTGCTCAGCAGAACTTTGAAGACTTCCACAAAACCAAATTCCATTTTGCTATGAATGGGAAGTCCTTTGCCGTAATCCAGGAGCACTTCCAGGACCTGGTTCCCAAGGTCTGTCTCTGCAGCAGTGGTGGCTTCAGAGTCTCACTTTGCCTTTGGGTCAGCTCTGCCCCACTGTGGGAATTTGCTTCTGGGGCAGGGTCTGTGTTGCCTCAAAGCTCATGGCCAGGTCAAGAGCCTTTCCAAGAGCCACCTGTCCACTGAGGTCCTTCAACCTTCTCCACTTGCCTGCCTCCCTGCACCAGAGAGGGAAATGTCCTCTCCACTTTAGTTTGTCCCACTCTTGAAAGTCCAGAAGTTGAGCCTGCCGTTCATTTGGCCTTTCTGAGCCCTTCCCACTGACTGCTGGCAGGAGTTCTAGAAATGTGCCCCTCCTTCTAAGAAATACCACTGAATCTAATGGCACAGAATGTTTCAGCACAATTAAAGCTACATTTCATGGATGAAAAAATGATGCTTTGAACCTTTGCCATTGTTGCCAAGATTCCCCACCACTGTGGTTTTCGCTCTTCCTTCCACGTGGTACTGAGAGAACTCCCTTGCCTTCTAGCTTGTGCTGCATGGCACGGTCTTTGCTCGCATGGCACCAGACCAAAAGACACAGCTGGTGGAGGCCCTGCAGAATGTTGAGTAAGTCTAAGATTGTAGCACTCAAGAGTAACCAGAGCCTTGCCACTTGGAACCAGAGACTTGGCACCTGAACTCGGAGTGGGCTTCTGGGCCAAGACAGCATCTTGGCCCTGAGTAGAGGAGGGCTGTCTGGGGTCACTAGTTGTAAGACTGGAACTGAGAATGCCAAAGGGGGCGTCTGGTTCCTCTTGGGATTGTGGCTGTCTGGCTTTGGGCTCTGTATCTGGGGGCCTTCTTTGATGAGATGGAAGAAGCAGGAAATTGCTCCTGCTTCCGAGTGAATGCCTTTTCCTCTGTGTTTTGCTGCCTGACAATTATCACTGTGTAAGGAGAGCCATCCTTGGACTCTGCCTTTGGCTCCTCACAGACCCTGCCACTGAACTGGGATTCCTGGGGGTTCAGTCAGGAGGGAAAACGCTGCTTCTGCTGGAGTTGCCCCTGGCCTTTGCTGCTTTGGCAGCATGATGTCAACTGAGCAGAGTGGCATCCTCTTGCTTCCTGATTGCTTAGCCCTTGTTGAACCCAGTTCCCTGTGCAAAAGAGGAGACACTGGTTGTCCGCTTTCCCTGTGCTGAAAGTGTCCCCTTTTCTCCAGCCCCCTTCAGTATCTGGGATCACCTTGAAGGGAATACTTTTTCAGGACTGTAGAAGCAGTAGGGCTCCTTAGGGGGTGGTTTTGCCTCAAGTCCAGAGGCTTGTTTAATACATCAAGGAGAGCAGTTGGTTGGAGTCTTTGCTGGAGTTCTGGGGATTCCTGGAATGCCCCCCCACACACACACGTGTTGGAGTCATTCGCTGTTCCCTCTCCCCAAAGAAGAAAGAAACTTCTGAAGCGCAGTGGGACCTTCACCCTTTCTGCTGTCTCTTGCAGTTACCATGTGGGGATGTGTGGGGATGGAGCAAATGACTGTGGCGTGAGTATTCCCATTCCTTCTAACTTCAGATGCTTAATTTGGGCCAAAGAACGTCCCTGTCACTTCTCTTTTCTTTGGGCAGGCTCTGAAGAGGGCCCATGGTGGTGTTTCGCTCTCTGAGCTGGAAGCATCTGTGGCTTCTCCCTTCACCTCCAGAACTGCCAGCATTTCCTGCGTGCCAAACCTGATCAGGTAAAGGGTTTGGGAATGTAATGGATGGGTGGGCTCAGATTCAGATACTTTATTGGCCAAGCATGGTTCGACACGCAAGGAATTTGACTCTGGTATAACAGCTTTCAGTGTACTTGCAAGACAGCAGTAAAAACATAAATGAAATTACATATTCAACAGTAGTGTGTGCATCCAAAGTATGCCGCCAGTAGAAAGGGAATATAGTAAAGTATAGAATTAGAACCACGATCTATTGATAAGTATATATACACCTTAGACAGAACTTCTGGGTTAATTTAGAGTTCTTTGCACTTTGTATCATGTCATATAGGATGAGTTAAGTATTCAGCTGAATGATGGCACGGGGGAAAAACTGTCCCTGTATCTGGTTGTTTTGCTATGCAATACCCTAAAGCATTGTCCAGAGGGAAGAGGTTCAGACAAATTGTGTCCAGGGTGAGAGGGGTCTGCAACAGGCTAGTGCTGGGGTGGCTGGCACTGCAGGCAGCAATGGGGCTGTTCTGAGTTCTGGCTGGTGATAGGGGAGAAATGAGAAGGCTGACCCTCTCTGCGCATGGTGCTCAGACCATAGGCCCCAGGTTCCACTGCCCAAGAGGGAGTCGTGCAGTCTGAAGGATGCATGGAGCTTTCAGGTCAGCCGCAGTTAGTCTCTCTTCCCTCTCTAGGAGGATGGGGTCTCCAGTTCCAAGGGGACATAGAAGTTCTCAGCCTGCCTCCCATTTCTGACTTTGCATTGTAAGAGCTGGAACCTGTTCCAAGTTAAATATGAAACTTGCATTTTGGAGTTCTGAACTATCCTGAAATGTGCTTCTCTTTTGCACAAGATATATGCAGACACACAATGTGCAGCATTCCCCAGCCACACAAATTGTCTCCCTTTTTAGATGTGAGTGAGCAGGAATTCTTGGCTCTCCCAAAGAAATTTGGAGACTGGACTGGACTGTGGTCGTTTCCAAGTTTGCTGTTTTGGTTTTGCAGGGAAGGCCGTGCTGCCCTAATGACTTCCTTCTGCGTGTTCAAATTCATGGCTTTATATAGCATCATCCAGTATCTCAGTGTCACTCTGTTGTACTCCGTGAGTATCTGAGAAGAGCTCAGGGCTATCCTGAAAGATGCTTTTTTGGAGGAAGGCTGCTTCCAAAGTATACTGTTCACTCATCCCCAAGCATCGCTCATGTCCATGTTGAATGCTGTTCTTTAGACCGTGATGCTATGCATCGATGCTTAAGGAAAAGTGAGAGACTTCTGCACAATGCTGTTTGCTTAAGGCAGGCCCCAAAGCAAAGCATACCCAGGGAGTTAGAATCTGCCAGGGCCAGGGAGATTTAACGGCAGGGAGAGGAAAGTCGTGTCTTGGTTATAAAAAATACAAACCCAGCAAGTGATGCAGCAAAATCCAGGGGAGGACTGCCAGTCTCTGTGAGCAGAAAGTTGAAGTGGTCCCGTTTCTTGAAGACATGGATCTGGGCACTTGACACCAAAGGAGGGAGCTTTCAGGATGGCCTAAATTACTCTTGTTTAGAGAATAGCCAGGATTAAAGCTGGACTGCCCAGTGCTTGAGAGCAGAAATGGGAGGGCAGTCTTGGGACTGCTACAGCGGGGGAGAGGATGTGCATCGAAAATAAGCTGAAAGTTTGCCTATTCAAAGAGATACTCGGCACAGCAGTGGGAAACAACAAAGGTATCCCTCCTTCTCCTGGATGGAGACTGGCTGACCCTAGCATGAGGGGGATCATACTGCTTACAATACTGCTGCTACTATTGATGATGATGATTCCTTACAAGCCAAAATGCTTCTGTGATAACAAAAGCTCCACCCACTGACGGGGCAGGACGAAGGGGTCTTTCCAGCTGGACAGAATTGTCCTTACAACGTCCTGCTACAAGCAAATTCCTTTCTACTCCACACCTGGTAGATTTAGTCCCATTTTAGGACAAGCCCTGGAGATCTAGGAAACTGGCAAGTAGAAAGTAGTCTTCCTTTCTGGGTGGGGAGGGAACCAGCTGTGCTTTGGCAGGCTGCCCTTGGATCAGGAATTCAGAGGGAAGGTAGAATCCTTGAAGGGAGAGCAGGAGCTCCACCAGGTGCTGCTCCTCCACTTCTGCTCCTGCTGGGCCTTTGCCCCTCATCTTTTCGTAACAGATACATGGCAGCAGCTCCCAGTACAAATCCTCTGGGGAGACTGAAAGAAGGGTTTGAAGGGCAATGATGAAACTCAGTCTGGCCAAGGAAGGCGAGTGTCTTGTGGGACCAGGTCACCTGGCCAAAAGCCCCACAATGGATGTGCAAATTTTCTTCTGCAGGTCCAAAGCAACCTGGGAGACTTCCAGTTCCTCTTCATTGACTTGGCCATCATTTTGGTGCTGGTCTTCACCAGTGAGTAGGACAGGGCTGGGGCCTCTGGGTTGGGGCTTGTTGCAGACAGATTGTGCAGGAAGACTGGGATGTGTTCCCTCCCTAAGATGAGCATCTTCCAAGCCAGGCTGGTCATGAGCTTGTCTTCCCCCGGCTAGCCTGGGGCTCCCTTAAGAAAAACAAGCCCAGCTAAAGACCTCCCTTTAGTTCCTGGGACATTTTGCTGTGAGGAGAGCAAGAGATGAAGGCCCCCAACAGGCCTAGTTTCATTCTTTGCAAGTCTGCACTGTATGTGAAGTAAACCCATTTCTTTTAATTAGTGTAATTTGTACCAGTCCCAAGACTTTTGCTGTCCTTTGTGCAGATTGGGTGGTGCTGATGTGGGCAAATTTGCCTGATTGCCTCTCCATTCCTCTCTCTGCAGTGAGCCTGAATCCTGCATGGAAAGAGCTGGTGGCTCAGCGGCCACCCCCTGGCCTCATCTCGCTGCCCCTCCTCTTCTCTGTCCTGTCCCAGATCCTTCTCTGCCTGGGCTTCCAGACTCTAGGCTTTCTTTGGGTCAAGCAGCAGACCTGGTACGAGACTTGGACCCCGCTCTCAGAGTAAGTTGCCAGCATGCCAGGCAGGAGCAGTTGAGGCCACCTGCAGCCCTGAGGTGTTCCTGGGATCTGTAGAATTGCAGAAAAGGCTAGTGATGTTCATCCCAGCTTTTACCACAAAGGCCCTTTCCTGTCTGCTTTGGGAGCCATTTCAGTATGTGCAACACATGATCTCACTTTCTGTTGTTGGCACAACCTCAAGAGCAGGTAGCAGTTCCCAGGCCTTGGTGCAGAGTGAGCCCGCATGCTGAGAGGCCATAGAGCAGGACACATTTGTATTTGCTACTGTTTGATTCCTGACCTGCTGTGGGAGTCAGGATATTTGCGTTCCCCCCACTAGATGGCAGCAGAGAGTTATAGAAAGTTGTGTGTTCCACTGTCATTTAGTGGC
>JANHZU010008459.1:0-21704 GCA_032468055.1 Acrochordus granulatus | reverse complement strand
CTAAGTAGGGTTGTAAATAGTTGCTTGGTTCCTCCCCTTTTTTCAGCATCTTTCCACACTGAGTATTGACAAAGCACAGAGGACAAGTTTGTTCTCTCTGGGTTAGTGGCACCATGCTTCCAAACCCAGTTGCAGGAGAGAGGTGTACCTCTGCCTTCAGTTTGCAAGCACCTGAGAGGTACCTGGTTGGACACAGAGAGAAATAACATGATGGACTAAAGCAGGCCTTGGCCCGATCCAGCAGGACAATTCTTACCTTGCTTACAACTGACTTGCCTAATTCTGAGGAAACCTAGTCAGTGCAAATAAAAATAAATAATTTTCTGCCTTCTCCCAATGTACGCCTGTCTGGTTATCTGCAAAGAGATTTAAACAGTTGCTCTGAAAGGATAGCTGCAAAGCCCATAAGCTAATGTTCCTTCATTGCCTTTGAAAAGCTCTTTGAAATGCTAGCAAGGAGGGTGGAAGGAAGGCCAGCACACTGGCAGTTTTGCAACTAGGCATTTCCCCAAACATCTGCACACATAATTACAAACTGTTGTAGGTGTGAGAGTGGGAGAGATGGGAAATGCATTCCAGATGAGACCATTAGATGTAGCAACAGGATGCTGACAGCTGCTGGTCTAGGAGGGGTGAGATACAGTCCTGGAGTAACAGAAGTCTTCCTTCTCTTTCCCAAAACCAAGTGAACTCATAAAACATCTTCTAGCCCTTTTCTCCCACACAGGCATCCCCCTCCTTCCCCCCAGTTCTCAAGAGAAGAAAACAGAATTCTTGCCAGTCTCACCCTGCTTCCTCTAGTATAGGCAGGCTAGAATTGTACTTGGAAGAGAGCTGAGCTAGTCTGCCGTGACCAAAAATCAGGAGTTGGGAATAGCTTTTCAGCCTAAGACATTTATTTCACAGGCAGAAGCTTTCAGGAACTGCAGTTCAGTTCATCAGATGCAATGGAGTGGTTAGGCTGGTGTAGAATTTGGATTATATTTTGTTTTTTTCACCTTATCATCCTTTTGGAGTACGGATTCCTAATGGGGTTTTGCAAAAATAAGTAATCTAATAGCACTTTTTCTAACCAGTGTTTGTACAAGGCAGAAGCTTTCATGAGCAGTACTTTACTTCATCAGATCCAATGGAAGGACTAAATGGATGCAGCATTTAAATAGGGGTGAGATAGGAATGGAACGTAGATTGGGTATGTAGATTATATGCGAGAGGATTGCCCCATCCATTAACAATTGTAATGATTTTTTTTTGCTGAGGTTGCCTGAAATGTTTTTATGAGAGTTCAGCACTGTCTCACTCAGTGATACAACAGTCTAGCCACTCTGCCTCTGAGGAAAGTGGTCAGCCCAGATTCTCCCTGGGTTTTCCCATGGCTGAGAATTAAAGCAGCCCAGTCCTGGCTGCACTTTAAGGTGAATCTTTGGAGGGAGACCTGTGAAGCCATCAAGCTTCCTTTCCTATTAAATGACCTAGTTCAGCTGAAGCTCCATGCTAAGAGCCTCTCCTGAGTTGAAACACAGGAGCTACTCTTCCTATGCAACTTCAGCACTGCTAGTTGTGGCTATGGGTACCCTGCAGCTGAGTTGGAACTGAACAGTGAGGATAAGGTGGAAAGAGACCAGGTTCTGGGGTGCTGCAGTGTTCCCTTTTGTCTCTGTGGGAATTCCACTTGGGGAGTGGGATGAGAGAAAAAATAACTGGATGGGCTGATGCTGAAAGGCCATTTAGCTGGGATCTTGTGGGTGGGGGGTTGGGGAGAATGGAGTCTGTTTAGCTGATGAAAATGGACCTTGGGAATAAAAAAACTGCTTCCTTGGTCTTCCTGCAGAAAATCTTGAAAGGGGATGGGGAACCTCTGGCTACCTGCAGTTTTTTATAGTATCCTAGTGGGGATGACTGAGAAGACTGTTCCTCCTCCAATGGGGTGGTTTCAGTCTGCCTAGATGGCTGGTCCAATGTTCCTCCCTTCCTGGGCCCAACCAAGCCTGAGGGCCTCAGGGGAAGCAGCAGGGTAGAGTTTAGCCTCTCTCTGCTTCACCAGTCATCTCGTCACTGTTGCTTGTCTTCCAGCGCCTGCAACTTCACAGGAGCTGCCTTGGCCAATGCTTCCCAGCATGTGAACATCTCCGATCACGATGAACATAACATCAGAAACTATGAGAACACAACCTTGTTCTTCATCTCCAGCTTCCAGTACCTCATCATTGCCGTCGTCTTTTCCAAGGGCAGGCCGTTCCGGCAGCCTTGCTACAAGAACTGTACGTCAGAGAGAAAAGCCGCTTGCTTGGGGATGGGCCTCCTTTTTGCTGGTTAAATGTGCTCAGAAGGAGGCCAGAAGAAATCAGGGAGGCTCGCCTCATGGCTGTTCTAAGATTGCTTTGGGCACACAAAGGGGAAACAGCCCAGGGGAGGTCTGGGGGGGCCTTGCCAGCGAGAAGGGCTGGCATGCAAAAGACATCAAGTACAGGTAGGCAGGGGTATTTCTCTTGGATGGGGGCTGCAGCAGAGGCAGCTTACCTCCTCTCTCTTCCCCAGATCTGTTTGTGGTCTCTGTGATTGCCCTGTGTGCCTTTGCTCTGACCATCCTGCTACACCCAGTGACAGCCATTGAATCCTTTTTGGAGGTATGAGGGGCAAGGCTGGCCATCTGCCCTTCTCTGCCCAGCCTTAGCCACAGCATCAGTCTCCTTCCTGGGAGCTGAGCTCTTCCAGCCTTTCTTACCTGGATGGGGGACTCTAGGCTGGCACCCATCCATCTGGGGCAGAGGTCTAGCAAGGAAGGTCAGTTGTGTCAAGGCCCATGGAGGGAGTCTAGGGGACCCACCCAGAATCGCCCTCGGGGGGTCTTAACTGCTTTGGGGTAGGGAAGAACTCCTACACTCCAGAAGGAGGTGCTTCCACTCAGGAGCAGACAGCCTTGGGAAGATGCTGCTGTGCGGCCTCCACACATGAGTGTGTGTTGTTGCTCCACAGCTGGTCTGCGTGCCTTACACTTGGCGCATCACGATTCTCCTCATTGTCATCGTCAATGCAGTGGTATCCATGCTGGTGGAGGTAAGGTGTTTGGAGCATGTCTTTCTGCTGGCCACAGGAAGGAGGCGGCACTTGGGAGACATTTTGAAATGGGAGCCATGTGGGTAAGGCCTGAGTCACAGGAAGCCACCTTCCCATGACTGCCTTGGCCAGACAACCTCCTGTGAATTTAAGATCTGAAAAGGGAGAAGCCTCTTCTTCACAAAGGGGTGGGTTTTCACACAGCTCTTCAAATTTCTTCAAGTTTTGTTGTAGTTGTTACCGAATACTAACAGGGAGTTGAGCTTTGGTGCCTCTCCCAAGAAAGAGCATGTGCTCCCAAGACCTGGCACTGAGAGAACATGGGAAGAAAAAACGCTGAATCCCGGTCTCGAATGTGCTGGGCAGAAACGGCCAGAAGCAGGAATGGTCGCGTTCTGCATGCGCCTGACTGCCAGAGTCCCCTCCTTGGAGCTGCCCGAGGCCTTTCCAAAGCTGTTCTTCTCTGCACTGACTTAATTGCCCCAACTTTGCTCTTGTTTCTGAAGCCCTTTCTGATTGTGCCTTCTTGATTCTCCCTGCTTCTTGAATCAAACCACAGAATTTTCTCCTTGACACGGTCCTTTGGAGGGTTCTCTTCAGTCGTGACAAGCAAGGGGAGGACCGCCTAGCTTCCTCTTCCTCCTCCTCCTCTTCCTCCTCCTCCCACCCATCTCAGGTTGGAACTGTGCACGTTACCATCAGTCCTTGAAGCATGCAGCAGCTCCCCTTCACAGGCGGTTGGCAGGGAAGGGCTCAGCTGCGGGTTGGGAATAGTTTATGCTTATGCTTGGCACGCTTGGCAGAGGTGGTAGTGTGATGGGATGGGTTGGGGAGAGCACGGCAAAAGGGTCTTCTCTTTGCTGCCCCCCCCAAGACGCTCCTGCTGATGTAGAATGAGGGTGGAAACAGCTGTTGGGGTGGAGTGGGGGGATTAGTTCAAGGTCTTTTCTCCCAGCTTAGTGACACTGGCACTAATGTTGGGTGACAGTGTCCCTCTCTCAGCTCCTGAAAGCTTTTTGCTCACCGCAGGATGTCTAAAGGCAGGGGAGATGCTCAGGTGAGCCTTGGTCATGCAGCTGCATTAGAGCACCTGGGGAAAGAGGTGGGAGGTATTAGAAGAGGCAGCAGAGACTGACAGATCTGCTGGTTCAGAAATCAGAAACCTCCCCGAAGTCAGGCAACGGAGATGCTCACCTTCCAATTCTGTCTCTTTCTAGGAGGTCCTGGACCGTTGCCATGGATGTGCCCTGCCAGCGCTGCTGGGCCTGAAGAAGAGGCCTCCCAAGGCCCGCTACATGCACCTGGCCCAGGAGCTGCTGGTGGATCCTGAGTGGCCACCCAAGGGCCGCACCACAACAGAGGCCCCTGGCCCAGCTTGCCAAAATGGCTCCTGTCAAGTCATCACCATGACGTAGCATAGGCCTACATGGATGCAGGCTGGGGCTAACAGGGCCTCTTTTCTGACATCTGGATGGCTGGGCTTCCCTCCCTCCCTCCCAGTCTTCCTCCTACCAGCCTGCCTGCGTTGAGCACCTGGAAGGACCTTTTCCTCAGCTGCTATGGCTCTCGAAGTGAGGCTGAGCAACCCAAAGAGAGATGGTGCCTGCCTGAACGAGGACTTCTGGCTCCTCGTTCGCACAAGGGACAATCTGTGTTGCTACTGTTTACCTCTGGAAGTCCATTGGTAGATTTGGAGGTGCTTCTCCACCTGAAACTATGCAGAGAAAAGGGTGCTCAGCCCCATCTGAAAGTGTCTCCAGGGAGAAGGGAGGGGAGGGTGTTCCTCTCTTCTCCAGACCTGCCCCCTCCCTATTCCCTGTCTTGCTGGGGCTGGATGGAAGAACGGCAGAACCTGCTTGCTCTTCTTAGGCAAGGCTCTCTGCCGCCCATCTTGCTTCCAGGAAAGGTGGCTTAATACCTGTTTGTGGGGCCAGCGTGGGTGAAGCACCCGTATTGCTCAGGCTGCTAGTTGTCAGCTGGTGAGCCTCCCCTTCTTCTCCACTGAATCCCCACCACGCCATGCAGCCCCCCTCCACCTGGACCTGAAGGCGCTTCTGAAAGCACATGTATGAGCCCAGGAAGCAGGAGGAGCTGGTGGCGCTTCCTGTCCTTGTCTTCCTTCTGCAAGTCCACTATGCAGGTGCAGGCAGGCTGCCCTCTGCCCTTTCAAAGAGCTCTGGGTTCACCCCCAGCCCTATTTGGGAGTCCGTTGCTGGTTGGAGCAGGACTGCCTTCAAGGTAGGAACATTTGGCGGAATCCTGGCCCAGACCAGCCATGGCTCCATCTGTGGATCTGAAGCCTTCCCCTGTGGCAGCCTCCCTTGGAGGAGAACCATGTGTCCTGCAGTTCTGCTGTCAAGAGAAAGAAGTGAGGCATGCAGAAGGAAGGGACGGGAACCCCGACTGGGCAACCTTTTGAAGGCTAATCTGGTGCCTGTGCAAAAAATGACATCTCTCCTGCCCACTTGGCTATGAAGCTTTTCTCTCATCTGTACTGCCGACTAGGTTCCTGTGGAGAAGTTGGCTGTGCCCAGGACGGCAACTCCATAATGGTGCTAAATAGTTGGATGGTAGCAACCACCATTGCTGCTGGAGATCAGATCTTCATACGATGCCACGTGGAAAGGAAAACAATCCGTTGCAGTGCTTTGAAATTCACAAGTATTTTGCTTCAGCAGCAGTAGAGATAATAAAAACTTCTGTGAGGCTGTGCATCCTTCCTTTGACCCCAGATTTTGACCTGACAAGCCCCTCTCACTGCTGGGAAGTTGTGCTGTCTGAGGATGCCACAGGGATTTCAAAAAGGATCCGTTGTGACTGCCAGCAGCACCTTCCAGCTCTGCTTTATGCATTTCTCCCCACTCACCAGGTAAAGAAAAGGGAGTTGCTCAGCAGACTTGAGGGAACTGTGAGGGACTGTCCACACAGTGTTTGCATGGGATCATCGGGCTAAAAGCAATATTGGTGATGATGGGGGAGAAGCAACCTGGCCCTTTGGAGAATAGATGTTGGGACCCCCTGGTCTCTCTGGTGGGCTAATTTCTCTGGAAGGAATGTGATACATCTTCAGTCTGTTCCAATGACACTTCTGAAGTTGGTGGTTTTTAAAGAATTATTTTCTTATATTTCTCTGAAAGCTTGTGAATTCAGGTGAATCAATTATTACTTTGCTAACTTGGATTCAGAGCGGTTCTTAAATTATTTGAGACAGATCTACCCTTAAACCTGTAAGTTAGGACTGTATATATGGCCAATTAAATATTTTATTATTTATGCATATCCCTAAAGGACTTGCTTGCTCAAGAAAAGAGTGACTCTTAAATTATACTTTTTTAAATAAATATCCAGATTTTAAAATAATATATATACACACCCACAAACCATCCCTCAGGGTTATTTTTTTATTAATGTTTTTCTTTCCTCCTAAATGATAGGACTGCTAGGTTTTATGGCACACAGGCACTTCTCTGTCCTGCACACATGGGCAGAGCCCCATTCCTGGAAGCTGCTTTGCCCCCAGCACTCCTGGCAGCTGTTCTGGGACAGTTGCATGGCACCCCCTCACACTCACAGGTAGCCCCATTCCAGGTCCATTGTGAATGGGGGGGCAGGAATCCTGCAATATTGGAGTCTTCTGGAAAAATGGCTTCCTCCAATGGTCTAGGACAACATAATCCCTATTGCAGTGTTTTCAAAAGGCAGTTTTAAGAACTTGCACTCTTGTTCATTTTTATTTATTTTTCCAGTGGAGAGTCGGTTCTCACTGACTGGATGAGTTTATCTACTGTAGTATATTATGGCTGCATATCAGTAGTTACGAGGTGAAGAATAATTCTTAATGCTGCAAATGATTTTATTCTCAAAAGCTTTCCTTGATTGTCATAGACTTAAAAGGGCTTCATGACTTTAGCTTGCAAAGTTTAAATTCTAAAATCAAATGTTTGTATATATGATGGAAAAGTTTATTTAAAAGTTCAGATATGATCATTTTAGGGCATGGAACTATCAAATTTTAAGAAAACCTTTGTTTGTATAAATAGGCAAACGTGGATAAATTATGTATTCTGTGCCACCAGCACCTCAGGTCAGGATTGGCAAGATCCCATCATCTTAAAATGTTTGAAAAATACTTTTAAGAAGTGGCTCTGCATAAGAATTATTTTGCTGTTTTTTATAATGGTACCCAGTTGTAATAAAGACATTTTATGTAATTGGAGTAAATGGCCTTGTAGAATTCTGTTTTATTGGAATAAAATGTGATGAGTATGCCCTTTCCACATCCCTAGGCTGGTATTTATAATCCCTGGGCTTCACGTATCTCAGGGCATTCTGCAGAGCCCTGTCCTGGTGCAGAAAGTAGAGCCCTGGGCCCCTGGAAAACCATGTACAAGAATAGGGATCTCATCTGCAGACCATGAGCCCTGAGGTGGGGGGGATGTCTGTGGCAGGGATATTCTGTAGTAGGGGCACAGTCGTGGTGTGAAGAGCCCTTGAGCAAAAACTTGGCAGTTGCTGAGTGGCTTCACCTCAGAGTGGCAAGCGTGGCAGTGCAGTTTCTTTGGTGGAAAAGTCAGGCAGGCAAAGTGGAAACACGGGGATCAAGAGATCCAGCTGATAAAGTGATCTGGAGGGTGGGCTTCCATGGCCATCACTGCAGGGCTCTGCTCTGAGAAACTGAGAAAAACCATACACCTGCCTGCTCAGACTGGGTGGTGACCAGGGAAGGATCACCAGCTGTTTTATTTTTTTATTAAATTTATATGTCGCCAAACTCAGAAATGACTCTCTGTGGCTCACAATAAAAAACAACATACAATAGATAAAAAAATAAAACCCATAAAATTCAATAAAAATAGGCAAAGGGAGAGGGGAGGAGCAAAAATACATATATGGGGGAGGAATACGAAGTCACTAACCACCTCCAAGATACTGTGCCCCCATTGGAGCCCCAAGCCAGCTGGCAGAGCCAAAACACTTGAGAAGGCTGCAAGGGCGGGCACAGACCTTACCTCTGGGGGTCCGATGTTCCACAGAGCAGGAACTACAGCAGAAAAGGCTTTTCCTGATCCTGACAACCAAAATTCTTTGACTGATGGGATCTGAAGAAGGTCTTTTCTGCTGGTTCTGATGGGGTGGGTCATCCCCATTGGGGAGAGATGGTTCCTGATGCCATGAAAGTCCTGTGCTATGAAGGACTTTAAAGGTCAGAACCGACATCTTAAATTGCACTCAGAAGCAAACTAGCAGCCAATGCAGCTCCCGGAATAAATTATTATGTGGGCCATTTACCAGGCCCCTAAAATCAGACCGTTGCATTGTACACCAGCTGTAGCCTCCAGATGCTCTTTTAAGGGTAGAGAGCATCGCAATAATCCAGCAAAGATGATGAGGGCATGAGTGACTGAGCGTAGGGACTCCTGGTCCAGGAAAGGGCGTAACTGGCATACAACATGAAGTTGTGCAAAAGCCCTCCTAGCCACAACTGCCACCTGCTCTTTGAGCAGGAGTCGTGAGTCCAGGAGAACTCCCAGATTACGCACAGGGTCTGACTGGGGCAATGCCACCCATCCAGACTTAAGATGTTAAAAGTCCCAGATCCAGAACTCCCAGACACCCAAAGCCACTCAGTCTTGCCAGGATTCAATTGAAGCCTGTTGTCCCCCATGCAGACCCAAACAGCCTCCAGACACTGAGTCAGGGCCGAGACAGCATCTCTTGGATCACCAGGGATGGAGATGTAAATCTGAGTATCAGCGTATTGATGGTACCTCATCCCATGGCAATAGATCTCAGTTTCATGTAGATGTTAAAAAGGAGAAGAGAAAGTACTGAGCCTTGTGGCATACCACAAAGTACTGGCTGAAGTCTGGATCTCTCTCCCACCAATCAACACTGATTGGGACTGGCCTTGGAGAAAGGAGCCAAACCAGCGCAAAACTGCACTGCCCAGCCCCTGTCCCCGCAACTGACCCAAAAGGATACCATTGTTGATGGTACTGAAAGCTGCTGAGAGATCAAGGAGAGCCAGGATGGATGTACTACCCCCATCCTGCTCTCGCCAGAGATCATCAATTAGTGTGACCAATGAACCCAGATTGAAACGGGTCCAGGTTCTGTCCCACCCAATCCCTTGAAGCCTCCAGTTGTGGGGCCATCCAGAGCCTCCTGCCTGGCCAAATGCAGAGGGGTGACCCGGTGACACTTGCATGGCCTCTCCGCAGTTCCAGGCAGAGGTTAAATGAGTGGAGGGTGCTGCACCCCCTGCCCAGGAAGGGTGGAGCCATCCAAGATGAGGTGCCAGGGCAGCAATTGAGGGTCCCGCTGCTGACCTCCAGTGAGATTCTTCCTTTTCCCCAGGGGAGAGTTTTGGGGGAAAGCAGAAGGGGTCCCGTTAGAGAACAGCAGAAACCACTTTCTCGGCCCAGCTCCGGGATGCCTCGCTCTGGCCTGGTCCCAAGTGGAAGGGACGAGACTCCGACGTAGCTTTCAGAGTCCCGATGGCTGATTGCTCCTGGTATTTGCGTCTCCGACTTCCTCTCTCCGGGAAGGGCGTAACAGAGACGGGGCGCGTCTGAGCTTAGCCTCTGCCTGGCGGTCGCCCTGCTCCCGGGCGCAAAACACGCGCCTTCCTTGCTGACGTGCTGTGGAGTGCCCCCTCCTCTTCCTAAAAAGTGCCGGAGAGGCTTTTCCCACTGCGCCTCTCTCCCCACCGGGCCGCTTCCTCCGTGGGGATCCACCTGCTCTTCTAGCGTCGTCCAACCTCACCGGGCCAGCAGATCAAAGCAGGCCGTGCTGAGCGGCGTTTTCACATCCAAAGCATCGCTGCTTGGAGAGGAGAGAAGCAGCCTTCCTCTCTTCCCGCCTCCCCCTGGCTTCAGCTGGACGAAATCTGGGGCGATTTGCCGCCCATGTCCTTGGAGGGGAGGACCGGCCACTTGCAGCAGATGGGACCCAGGAGGATTTGGGTTGGTGTATGAAGCAGCATGACCCGCCCTGCCTAGCAATTCTGCTGCAGCCATTTCTCTTCCAGCCCTACCCCAAAGGGCACTTTGCTTTTTCCTTCCTTCTATAACAGACCATCATCACCTGGTTGCCTCTTCTGATTCTCCAGGCTTAATCTGGTTTAAGAATTCTCTGAAAGTTATTGCTAAGGCCCTGTTTTTTCTCTTTATAGTGGTCAGAAAGGCTGCAGGGGATTCTGAGTGCTTGCCAGCCAATTTCCCTGGATTTGTCAGTTTCCATCTCTGGGTGTCTCTCCCAGCCCCTCCCCTGCCCTCAGGGGGGGGTTTGCCCAGCAGCTGATCAATTTCACTTCTCACACCCCTCTATAGGCATCAGAGAGTTAAACCAAAATGGCACACACTGCTCCCATCATCTGGAGGGCTCTTCCTGTTTTGACAACTTCCAATTGGCTGCCTACCACACATATACACCAAGGAATACATACAATCCAAAAGCATGATGTATTAGATTGCTTAGGATAAAAGACTGGGAGGACTAGGCTAGTCCACATGACTATGCAGAAACCAGCAGAATCTGGACTGTGATTAAAAAGTGTCCTATCCACGCTCTCCACTCCTTTTCTTAGAAGAAGCATTTTAGAGATTTGCATAGGAATGATTTTGATATCTTGAAGACTAGAATTGGAATAGATGCTACACATGTTTGTGTCCAAGGAAAAAATGTTGAAAAGGAAGACATCAGTGTTTTACGGATGTTGAAAAATGATAAGGCTGCAGGTGTAGATGAAATTGGAAAAAAAATAAATTTGAATTTGTTTGCTTATGAAGAGATAGTGCAACATGTTCAGTATGTGTGTGAAGACTGCATCTGCCTGACCAATGGAAGAATGCCATCTTGTTCCTTTATAGAAGGAAAAAGGTAGCAAGAGTCAATGAAAGGTTAGATTTTGTTAAATATGCTGGGAAAAATGTCTGGCAGAGCTGTTTGAAAAGGCACAAGAGCTGACAAGGAGCAATACCTGGGAACTGCAGTGAGGCTTTTTACTGGACGGAGGGTGGGAAGACCAGATTTTTACTCTGCAGCAGGTAATTGAGAGATCTATGAAGGCACAAAAAGGAATCTATTGAGAAAAAAGATGTACTTTTCTCAGTTTAGAAAAAGTATGTGAGGGAATAAGCTTGAATTCCAGAACATTTTGCTGGAATCTGGAGTTGAAGGTTGGATACTGAATGACCTGATGATGGAAGTAAAGCACATGGGAAAGTAAATCATCATTCAAAACCAGGCAGGAGAAAAAAATAAAGATGAATATTATCCCCTTGACTGTTTGAGGTACTTAGGGATAAAGTTGTAAGGGAATTCATGGTGATGATCAGGGTATTGGTTGGTAATGTGAATGTTTTTGCACATTTATATGCAGGTCATTTCATGTAGATGGCTGAGAAGACAAATAATCTGCAGCAAATAATGGAGAGATTTTATGATGCAACAAGGAGAATGGATAGGAATATAAATGCTTCAAAGTTATATTTAACCGGAAAGGTGAACAACTGCATGTCTATAGCTTGATGGCAGAACTCAAAAGGTTGGGATAGATTATGTTTAATATGGCTGTCTGGCTGCAACCTTAGTGTGATTCCCTAATTTCCTGCCTTCAATTTATTTATTACTTTGGGATGGGTATGCAGGCATGCATATGGTCTTTTCCACTTGGAGATGCCCAAAGTGGGGTAGCAAAATTTCTTAAAAAGGCATCTGGACTTTTATTATTAGATGTAACTGGGAAACATTTCAATTCCTCTCCAATAGTCTTTTTCAATCCCATATGAAAAAGGAAAAATGGTCAGGAATTTCTCAAAAAGGGCAGAAAACAATGAAACAGGATACACTTTAGCTTGTCACACAAGCTAAAACAGAAGGTGAACAGTAAATCGGGTGAAAACCAATGGGGTGTGCGAAGAGAGGCACCAACTGACCAGAGCACACCAGGCAGAGATCCAGCAGACCCTCCCCTTTCCTGCTGCACCCCCTCCCCTGGCAACTTGCTGAAAGGAGAGGGTGGCAAAGCCAGAGGAAAAACTGAGCTCCCAGCCCAGCCTAGGCTCAGTAGCCCCTCCTTGGTCAAGAGACCCATTTTGCAGCTGTTTTGAAGAAAAGTCCAGCTTGGTGATGTGGATAGGCGCTTTTACAGAAGTGACCTTCTTTGTGTGGAGGGAGGGGGCTTAAAATCTGGAGGGAGGAAGTAGTGACGTGGAAGTTCCAGAAAGATTCCTGGCTGGAAAAGCTCCATGTGGTTAATCTGAGGGCAGGGAAGAGGAGGAGGAGAGAGATCCTCCAGCCCACACAGAATAGGAGCAGCTGAACCACCACAGCAATTTCCCTGCCAGGGAACACATGGTGAGGATGCTGCTTCTCCCACCCTGGGGGGATGCTAAGCACCATCCGTCCTGATCAGGAGGAGCCTGGAAGACTCCAAAGGAGATGGGGAGCTGCTCCTCTTTCCTGTTCCCTGGCAGGAAGATCCAGTTGCCACTCTTTTAGGCAGTGTGAGTGCCTCCCTGGAAATCCTCTTTGTACCCTGTCCCTGGAGAACTTTTTTCAGATGAGATGCAGAGGATTCCTGCTCAGCTGCAGGGTGGCTCTCCCACTTCAGGTCCATATGAAACTGAGGCGGGGACTCCTGCCTCCAAGGACAAATTTGGCCCTACTCAGTGGCCCGTCCATGGGGTACTGCTCTTGCTCCAGGGGCCTGCTGCAACACCTGTCCCAATCAGTAGAACTCAACAGCAACAGCAGCAGTAGGACTGGAGTGTCAGGCATATGCCAGATTGGCATAGACTGAAGTAGGTTTACCAACTGCATGTGCCCAGCTTTCAAATTAATATGGTTGATTTTGCTGGGGAGGGTGCAACACTAGGCCAGCTGATTTGGCCAATTTATGGAAACCCAGAAAAAGATAAATTGAGTTATGGGGGTTGTCTGAACATCATCCAGACTAAATGGTATTTACTGGCTGCCAACTTGCTTCTAGACTCAGTCCAAAATGCCACTTTGGGGCTGTGGCTGTGGAAATCTACTTTCCCTGCTGGAAGGATGAGGGGGAGGTCTGAAGAGCAGCTTTTCTCCTCTGCTTCCACCCCTCTAAAAATCCTCCCACAGAGGACTTGGACCAACTCTGCTATCTCCAAGATTCAGGCAAAATCCTTTTCCTTCTCTCAGCAATTTTAATTCTCTTCATTTTTCTATTGCTTTGTTCTGATTTAAAGACATTTTGAACTTGGTGATGTCTTTGGGGTATTTTGTTGATGCTCACTTTATGTCAAGTTAATGCTGCTTTCATCTCTTGTATTATGGTGTTGACTGGCTGTATGTGGATTTGGCCTAAGAGAGACTGATTACCACTGAATACCCTTCCAGAACTATTAGCAGTAAGTGACTAAGACAACTTGGAAATAATTACCAGGAACAGATGAGGGCTGCCAGACTTAGGGCAAGTCCTGGGACAGGATTATCCTCCCCGCAATGCTCCCACTGCAGTCTCTGACACAGGGAAATGCTGATCCCAGAGTTTGGTCAGGAAGCTGCCTCTGGACTCATTTTCAGAGAGGGATGAAATGCTGACACTGCAGCTGATCTGCAACGTCTGCTTGGAAAGATTCCGAAGAAGTTGGGAAGGTCCTCATGAAGATGTCTGCTTCCATTTCCTCATCTCCTGCTTCCTCTTTGTGGGCTACCCCTTCAATTTCCCTTCAGGAGGACCAAGAAGGCCAGCTGGGGATTCTGGCTTGGGGGGACCAGAGGATGGATTGCCAGGAAAACTCTCTGGGAGAAGTCAGAGGGGGGGGCAAAGGGAAGAGGAGGGGCAGAAGGGAAGGGGCTTTCTCAGGGAGGGGACTCTGCTAGGCAACTCAGCAGATCCCCCAGTGAAAGGGTGTGCAGGTGAGAGATCCAGGGCGCCCCAGAGCAAGTCTTTTTCCCACAGGGTATCCTTAACATGGGGACTCAGCAAGATCTCAGATGGGTTCACTCAACATTGTCCCTTGCAAATGGATGGATTCATAAATATGCTACCCAAGGTGATAAGCACAAATCAAAGTCAAAAGTAGCGAACCTTTTGAATGCAGGCAACCCCAGCGCTTGACTGGGATGCTTAGGCAAATGGAGTGGACCAGAACCACTGAACTGGCTAAGACACTGGCCTTGGAACTGAAGTCAGGCCTGCAAGAGGTGAGGGCCTTTTGGCCTGGATTGTTTGGGCTTGATGATGGCCCCTGAGGGATGAGCAGAAAGGTAATGCAGTAGCCAGAAGAAAAATTAAGCTTGAAACAGATACAAATATTCCACCTGTATTGAACCATTTTTCAGTTTTGTCATATTAAAGCTTAAGTTTAGAGACAACTATTTGAATTGTTCAAAAAGAGATTTGGGGAAACACTCAGCACATTCTGCCTTTCAGCAAAACAGGAAGGGCTTTTGATCACATTGATCATGTGGAATTGAGGTCTGATCCATCAGATCCAGCATCTCTTCCCCCCCAAGATCACTCCTGATATATTGACTGAGAGAGAGAGAAAACCCAGAAAGGTTGGGTGGGTCAAAGAGACACCATGGGGCATCTTTTGGCTCCCTGCCTGGTGCCCCCGGCAACAGATGAAGCATCTGACAAGCAGCCTCTGGTCTGCTCAGCTCTTCTCATGAATTGCCAACCCATATTGAAGTTCTCCTATGGAAGCCTGTTTTACATCTTGTGACAGTGAGTGATGCAGGCCTTTGGCAGGCAATGCGAGAATGACTTCCTCTTCCTTCCCTTTCTCTTCCTCCTCTTCTTTTCTTCTTCTCTTCCTTTTTCTTCTTTTCCTCTTCCTTCATTTTCTTCTTCCTCTTCTCCTTTTACTTCTTTTTTCCTCCTCCTCTTCTTCTTCTGCCTCTCCTCCTCCTCCTCCTTTCTTCCCTCCATCCCTTCTGCTTCTTCCTGCTCCCAATGACTATTCACATAATATCAGTTGGGTTAAAAAATCCTTAGCAGACACAATTCCACAGTGCTAACCTTGGTAAATGTTAACTTTGGCTAAGGAAGTGCATGTGCAAACCCAGCTCTCTGGGTCAGTCACTGCAATGTGCAAACCCAGAAAATTGATCATTTCATTATGTAGGTGATGCCTATTGCTTCTGACTTCCCTAACCTCCTGTGTGAATGCTGGAAAGGTTTAAAACTGCAAGGAAGGAGGGTCAGGCTAAACATCAGGATTCCTGACTGTAAGAATGTAGCCAGTGGAACAGAAAGCTACTGCTGTTACACAGAAGTTGACATCTTCAAACTGAGGCCAAAGGGTCATCTGCCAGAGATGCTTTGGGTGATTCTACCCTGAGCAAAGGGTCAGAGTAGATGACCTCTAAAGAACTCTATGATTTTAGAAAGAATTGACAGGCAGGTAGGCTGGCTTTACCCATCTGGGTTGCCTAAACTATCTCTGACCCTGGGGAACAGAGGCCCAAGTGAGACAGCATGGCAGCTTCCCTTCTTTATATTTTTCTTGTGAATCCTAGTCCTTCTTGATTTAACAGACCCAGGATGGAGGGAGGAAGAGAGGATGGCTCTCGGGCGGGCCTCTTTCTCTGCTCCTCCCGCTCCTTGCTCCGTTGCAGCAACCTGTGACGCTTCTCCTCTCTGGTGGTTTAAATGCAGGGAGGAGAAAGGCAGAGGATCGCAGCACAGCAACCCTCGGCACAGCGGCACCGCCTTTCCTACAGTCTCCCACGGTAAGTCTGTCCCGAGGCGCCTCTGCAGCGGAGGAGGACTCTTCCCCAAAGCTGGCTATGGGCCGGGCCGGATCAGGGGTGGGAGATTCTGTTCACCCCGACGTCTTTCCTTTCCCTCCCCTGCTTGCAGGGAATCGAACCGTTAGTCTTACAAGGACATGCCAGAAACGATATGGGATGTTCGGAAGTTGAAGCCAAACACAGAAACTGGTTCAAAGAGTGCGGAAGTGATCAGAATCCCTCAATCTGAGTTGCTGGGCGCGGGGCGTGTGTGTGGGGGTAGGGAGGTAGGTTCTGTCTGCAAACTGGGCCCTCCCGAAGTGCTCCTTTGCCGCGATGCCTTTTCCGAAGCACTCTGAAAGGCCGTGGAGGCGCCCGCCACACCCAGGCACTCCTCTGTAGACAAGTCCGTCCCGCACCGCGAACTGCTTCCATATGGCCGAAGAAGGGATGCGGCGCAGCCAGATTCCTTCCTCTGAGAGCCGGCAGGGAGTTGATGTGATGCAGTTGCAGCCGCAGGCAAAGTTCTGCTTGGGGAGAACATCAGGAGGTCGAGGAGGAAGAGGACAGCAAGGATTCCTCCTGGAGAGGTGTTCTCGAAGGCTGCGGCAGGGTGGGGTGGGCGACCTGGACCCTACTCTCTGGGTAGGGACCGACGTGCTGGAGATACTCCGGCCGAGAGCAGAAGGAAACGCCACCGGCCATACTGTCCGGTGTTGCTGAGCATCTCACACTCCTCTGCCCTTTGGCTGACATCCTGGGGCCCAACCCTTGGCTGACGAAGTGGACCTCTGCATGTTCAGAGACACATGTTAGCTCTATTTTACACAACATATCCCCTGATCACATGCAAACTGTGCAGCTGAGTTCGCACAGGAGCTAAACTTGATGACTCTTCACTTGGATTAGGAGTCTGTGTGTGTGAGAGAGAGTTTGCATCAGCTTGGGTACCCAGAGTGTGACTTAATTCAGAAATCAGGTAAAGTGAGTCTTATAAATGCAACCACCGGACAGGTCAACTGGAGAATTGTACTTCCTTCAGGAGAAAGCAACGGAGCGGCTGGGAGGATCAAGGCTTGTCCCTCCCTCTCAATCAGACCGGGCAGGCATCGCGACCTGAGGTTCTGAGCCACATTAGCTCACAGGCCACGAATGTGATCCCGGCGGCGGGGACGGGGCGCGGGGGGTGCTATTCCGAGAACTCTGTCCAAGATCAGCCTGGTGGTGTGCAATTATGGTAGCCGCAAAAGGCTCGCTCAGAGTTTCCAGCGGAAGGCGATGGTTGGCTGGCCAGGGGAGGCAGGATGGAATAGACAGTCTGGTCCGAGAAAGGCGGGCACGTCCCATAGTAAGTGAAAGCCTTTGAAACGAGAGTTTCGGTCTCCCGAAGCAGGGGAGGCAGCCGGTGACCCTCTGGACACCGGTCAGGGACCCGCTGCAGTCCCTTCCTCCACTTCTCCTACCAAACATGCCATGCATAAGACAAAGATCCTGTCCGAGCAGAGGGTCTGGGAGAGTTTGGCCAAGCAAACTGGAGTGATTTAAGGGAGCACTGAAAGATGCTTTGCATTTCCAGGCTCTGCTACCCGTTTTGTTGATGCAAAAATTGGCGCACCCTGCTCACGCCGGCAGAAAGGGCCTGCTGCAGATCCCATCAGCCAAGGAATTCTGGCTGGTGGGATCTAGGAAAAGAACCTTTTCTGCTGTGCCCCCCACCTTCGGAAGATCTTGCTGCCGGAGGTGAGATCCACCCCCCACTTTAAGGCCTTGAAAGCTGGCTTTGCCAGTTGGTTTGAAGCTCTGATGGGGACGCTCTAGCTGGAGGGGATTACTAGTGCAATAGCGAAGATCCCATTTCTGTTTGGCTCCTGCAGTTGGTTAAGTTTTTTTTATCTAATTCTTATCAATTTTAATGCTTTTATATTTATGCTTTTATTACATGGTAAGCCACCCAGATTTACTTGGGATAATGAAATGAGTGGCATATAAATTTAATAAATGAATGAATGCAAAGGAGGGAAGTTGGAAACATGCAAACTTTATATGTGGTCCCTGGAAGTGGACTGTAGTCCCTCACCAGTGGATGTGCTCACAAGTAGGGTGAAAGGGAGAAGGTGACCAGGGCCTAGAGTCACCACTCACAGAGACTGGTCACTCCCTGAGAGGAAAGGTGATCCCTTCCCTACTCAGGAGCCCCCTCCTCTGGAGAATCTCATGGATTTTCTTGCCTTCTTTTTATGAGCTTTGCATGAATTCACCAAGGCCTGCCTGCTGTCCAAAAAGGACCAGCTTGAATTCCCCCCAGTGAGGTGGAATTCCTGGCAATAATTGAGCCCCTCTGCTCCCCTGCTTCCTGTGCTGTGGCAGCCCACCATCTGGGAGTGGGAATGTCTGTGATTAGGCCAGGCACTCAGAGAACAGTTCTGTCCCCCCTGCAATTCTTTTTTGCCCTGACATACAAAGACCAAGCCAAAAGGGGCTGTGGTAAACAGGACTGTTGCAATACCATATATTATAAATGGACAAAGGGGTCTCAGAGATCATCTGGACCAACCCTGCCTGGGGGGGAAAGGATCACAAACCTCTTCAGGCTTCAAGCTGTCACTAGCCTTGGAGTTGTCAACACCTAAACTCCTCTCTAAGTGGCCATGTTTCTTTTGCTCAGTTGTTCAACTACATCCTGCTACTACTACAACTATTACTACGACTATGTCTACTATGGGAGCAGAAGACCCAACCAAAACAGGAGTTGAGCAGCTCTGCCCTCCTCCCATCCCACAGCTGTCCTTGAGGGAGCAACAGAGAGCTTGAAGACAGGTGGGGAGAGAAAGAAAGGTAGGCAGGGTTGCAGCAGAACCAGGTATTGGGAGAGCAAATGCTAGCAGCCAGGGATGTTCCCTTATGGATGCAGAAGGAACAAGCGGCTTCTTCTGGATCTCACCTTGCACTGTTCTTATGGGAACATCGCTCAGTGAGAAAGGCCAGTGCATGGGGATGGGGGATGGGACTGAAAATGGAAGCAAGCCTCAGCTGTCTCTCTGGCCAAGGATGATCTTCATGATCTCAAGAGGGGAAAGAAGCAAGTTGGCCTCACAACCTGATAGCAACTTTGAGAGCCTGTGGAAATGCTGAGATGGAAAAGGCTGTGCAAAGAGAAGGGACTGAATGGGTGATGCATTGTTCTTCTTTGTGCTGACTGGCAGTTAATTCATCATACTTTGAGTTTGTGCAGTTGCTGTCCACATGAGTAGAATGTTTGGTCCTCGTCTTTCATCAACTGAGGTTCTTCTGAGCCACAGACACTTCTCTGGAGCTCCTGCCATCTCATTCTTTGCCCAAAGAACTGAAGCATCAGTACTGCAGGAAGCTGCCTGGTTTTCCTTCATCCCTATCCAGGGAGGGGTTCTTCTCTGCTACTGCCTCATTTTTTATTTGAGGATCTTTTATGGATGAACATCTAATAGTTCTCAAGGAGGGATCTTCTCCGACTGTTGCCCTTAATAGATTCCCCCTCCCTTAATAGATCCCAAGTTAAGGGTGACAAACTGCTTTGCCAATTGTGCTGTGTCCAACAAACCAGCCATGCTCAGCTTAAATCCATTCCTCTTCCCC
Source organism: Acrochordus granulatus (assembly GCA_032468055.1). Taxonomy (NCBI): domain Eukaryota; kingdom Metazoa; phylum Chordata; class Lepidosauria; order Squamata; family Acrochordidae; genus Acrochordus; species Acrochordus granulatus. The sequence goes on along the minus strand of JANHZU010008459.1, from coordinate 2,312 downwards.
AGCAAAACCTCAGTCCAGTCTTCCATAATGAGGGGTAGGCAGGTGGGAGCTATACAGGCAAAAGGGGCACCAAAGGGTCCTTGCAGACTGAGACCCGCATTGCTCAGAAACTGGGCCAGGATGGGGGGCAGTATGACCATGCAGGCAAACCCCACCCTGCACTTTACTGCTTTGTCGTGGCCATATGGGGCAGAGGTGAAGGAGTGACAGCTCAGAGTTGGGGCTGTGAGTGCAATGCTCTGACCTGCTTGGAAAATTTGCTCAAGTTCCCATGGTTCGTTCGCCAAGCCACCTCTGCCAGTCACCCCAGTGTCCCAGGAAGGCTTCAGAATGTCAGGACAAATTGAAAGGAGGGTAGCCACTCCTGTGGGGGAGCCCCAGAGCCTTGCCTCACGCCAGGCACTCTTTCTCTGCAGGCACCATGATGCTCTGTGTGGTGCTGCTCCTGAGCTTCCTGCTGTCCATCTTGGCGGGCAGCAACTGTCCCAGTGGGTGCTTCTGCTCTACGTCGGCCCAGGTGGAGTGCTCGGGTACTGAGATCATGGAGATGCCAGCGCCGCTGCCCAGCAATGCCATGAGCCTGCAGGTGGTCAACACGCGCCTGGCCACCCTCGACCCCTCCGCCTTCGGCAACGCCTCGCAGCTGCTCGCCCTACGGATGGAGAAGAACCTGCTGGAGCGCCTCAGCCCTGGCGCTTTCCGGCCCCTGGTGGCGTTGCGCTACCTGAGCCTGGCCAGCAACCGGCTGCAGGAGCTGCCGCCCGGGGTTTTCCGTCCGCTGGCCCGGCTGGAGGCGCTGTTGCTGTCGGGGAACCAGTTGCGGCGCATCCAGCCCGCCCACTTCGCTGGGCTGAGCACGCTCAAGGAGCTGCAACTGCACGGGAACCGTCTGCAGGCCGTGCTCCCGGGCACCTTTGACCAGCTGCCCAACCTGGCCCGCCTCAACCTGGCCCGCAACCAGCTGGCGCGCCTGCCGCCCCGTCTCTTCGCGCCGCTGGGGCGCCTACAGGTGCTACGCCTCTACGAGAACCAGCTGGCCGAGTTGCCGCCCCGCGCCTTCGACAGTCTGGGCGAGCTGCAGGAGCTGGCCCTCTACCAGAACCGGCTCCGACAGCTCCCAGCCGGCCTCTTCGCCGGCCCGCACAGGCTGCAGAAGCTGCTGCTCTCTGGCAACCGGCTGGAGATGCTGTCCGAGGGGCTCCTGCTGGGCCTGCCCGAGATCTCGCGGCTCTCGCTCTTCGGAAACGCCCTGCGCGAACTGCGCCCGGGCACTTTCGGCCCAATGCCCAACCTGCGGGAGCTCTGGCTGACCGACAACCAGCTGACTGCGCTGCCCGGCGGCACCCTGGCCAACTTGACGGCGCTGCAGGTCCTGGTCCTGAGCAAGAACCTCCTCCGCTCGCTGGCGGCCACTGCTTTCGCCGGCCTGGAGGGCCTCCAGGAACTCGCCCTGGACTCCAACCAGCTGGCCACGCTTGATGGGAAGCTCTTGCGGGGCCTGACTTCCCTGCAGAATCTCTCCTTGCACAGCAACCAGCTCGCCGCCTTGCCGGCGCGCCTCTTCCAAGGGGCCCCCGGCCTGCGGGGCCTTCAGCTGCAGAACAACTCGCTGGAGGCACTTCCCGCAGGCATCTTCGACGGGCTGCTGGCTCTACGCGAACTCCAGCTGCACGACAACCCCTGGCGCTGCGATACTGCCTTGCGGGCGCTCCGGCACTGGCTGCGGGAGAACAGGGCCCGCCTCGGCGAAGGAAGCAACCATCCCCGTTGCGCTGCACCGTCTCGCCTTTTGGGCCAGTCACTGCTGGAGCCAGAGGACGCAAGCTTCAGCCCCGGGACTTCCGCATTACCCGACGGGTGGGGGACCGCCTGGAGCCGCACGGAGGCCCCTTCCCAGCGCGAATCGACGCCAGAGACGCTGTCGCCTGGGCGCTTGCAACCGCCGCTAGATACCGAGCCGAGCAGCCCAGAGATCGCACGCGAGTTCCCGGAGGAGGGCCCCGAAGCGGGGCGAGCGGGAGGCGGGATTTGGGGCCTGACCCGCACCCAGACGGGTGTAGTGGTCACCTGCCTCGTGGTGGGCTTCGCCTTGCTCCTGGGGATGGTGCTGGCAGCGGGCGTCTACGGCTTCAAGCGAAAGCGCTCTGCGCGGGCGAAAGCATAGGTCCGCCACGGGGCTCTCCCGGTTCGCGCCCCTTCTTCCAGCAGTTACGCTTTTACCCCCCCACCTTGCCGATCTTTCCCGGGCACGGACTCAGCAGCGTACTCGGAGCACGACAGCTCTAGGCGCACCCAGCTGACTTTCCCCCCCG
>JANHZU010008458.1:42603-53736 GCA_032468055.1 Acrochordus granulatus | reverse complement strand
CTCAATATATCATTTAGAGATCAACAAAATAATCCTTTTGTAGCATTTAAGCAGACTAATAAATTATCACAGTCAAATCCCCTATTGTACTTCTGGAAAGTATATTTAACAACAACAAGCTGCGTAAACTTAACTTGGTTTCAGCTAGGACTGTCTTTCAAAAAATGTGTCATGTGAGAAAGGACAGAAAAGAGATTCTGAAAGAGGATTCAGAAAATGCATTCAATTGCCTCTCTCCATCTGGAAAAAATAAGTATATCGCTTATGATATCACAGACCAATCTTGTTTTCTTCAAATAAAACTTCTTTTAACCACCTAATTGTTCTTTAAGAGAACAGATTAATGGATCTGATTCATGTAATGGTCATTTATTTTTAAATAAACCTTCTATAAAATTTGGCATGATTATTACCAATAGGGAAACAGTTTTAAAACAGTTGCTTCCTTTGGGCTTGATCAGTAATTCCCAAATTTTTTTGGTCATGAAACCCTTCAGACAACTTTTTTTCCAATGGAACCCTAACTCTATCCCTATTTTTACTAAGCATTGGGAACCCACAACGTTCTTTCATCTACTCCTATTGTCTGAGTGCTTTGCATAATGTTGTAAATTTGAAAATAAAGAAAATATTTTAAATATAACCATAAACTTTTATTTTGATACAGGAAAATATTGGATATAACCGCAAACATTTATTTTGGTACAAGAAAATATTGGATTTACAATTAATGTGATGAATGAAATTGTTTCATTTTTGTGCTTAAAATAACTTTGAAATTGGGCTTTATGTCTAACAGCTGAATACGTAAATCCGTGGTGCCATCCAACTTACTCCTAAATTATTTATTTTTGGTGTAAGCATAGGCTGAAAAGCCTGATTCACATCGATAGGTGGACATGAAGGGGAGCATAGATTGGATAACCTTTTCAGCTACTGACAGGTATATGTCTATCAGTCCTACCCACAAAAGTCATTCAGTGGCATAGATTCAAATTCATTTGCAAAGCAGAGGTACATTGAATTTCAGTATGATCTTCATACTTTGGCATGAACACAAGAGGTTTATTTTGGTGAGTTTTGCACCCACTCCATGTCAATGCTCACAAATGTTTTTGAGCATATGAGCTTTGATTTCCAACTTGTTTTTGCTCAGATATTGGACCAGGAGAAGAAAGCATTTGAAGTTTTTCTCATTTATACATCTGATCCAAAAGTTAAGTCTTGTTTTCAGTGACATTATTTTGTCTCTCACTGTGAACATGGTTGTATCTTTCCACTACAAAGATGTAGAACTTCATTAAGCTTTCCGAATATGTTGGTGAGGTAAGCACATTGCGTGAGCCACTTCTCACTGCATAAAAATTTGGTGTGTAATAATTTGGCCTTACTATTTATCACTCCCACCTTGCAAACAATAAAATTTTGTTTACATTCTCCAAACAAAATCCCTCCTCCAATAAAATGCTACTGAATGTACAATAACTGGGAATTTAGCCAGTTAAATAGGTTTTGAGAGGCAAGGCAGTGTGATGAGATCTGGTACTGGTCGATTTGCTAAGTTTAGATACTTAGGCACTCTGGTGAGTGATGCCACCCATGATGTGGTTTCACTTGTTTGCCTGCTTGCTTGTAACATTGATATTCTGCTTTCCTTTGGGAGTTCAAGTCAGTCTTTGTGGCATTGTCTCCTCCCATTTTCCTCCTCCACAATATCAAACATATGAGGCAGGCTGGGCTGAGGCAATGACTGGCAAATCACCCAGCGAGCTCCCATGGCTGAGGGTAGACTTGAATATGAATTTTAACCTCCACACCATATTAGTATATATGTGTTTGTTTTTCTGCAAAGGTATTTTTGAACGTTTTGGTTTATGAGAGCTGTTTGCTATAGTTCTTCAACTTGTTAGCACTACAAGTCCAAAAAGGAGAGATGTTTTGATGAGCAAAGGGGTGACTCATGATTTCCATTTTGTTGTGTTAAATCAATCTACTTTACATTTAAGAAGTCAGGCAGTGAAGAATTTGTTTCCTACCTTAGTGCGCCTCTCGTGAGTAGCAACACTTTTTTTCTTTCTTTTTCAAATTTCTCTGGCATTCATGTCCCATGATTGAGATGGTTGTGTTCAAATTATTTTGCACATCCCTGCATCTACAGTCTAGACCAGCAGTTCCCAAACTGTGTTCTATGGAACCCTAGGGTCTGCAAAAGGAGTTCTGCAAAAAATCTCAAAATCTCAAAAATAAAATTTAAAATGGATTTTAAAATAAAACCACCCAAGGCCAATTATCTGATGTCAGTTGGCATCTAAGCAGCAAATAAGGAAATGTATCACATCATTTGATTCCTGGAACTCTAATGCAAAGGTAGGGGAGCACAGGTCATCCCAAAACACCCACTTGCCAACACAAGTTGTTTTATCACAGCCTGGCATCTCAGATCTACACACGACCTCTCCAGGGAAAGTGCATGAGAGTTCCAAGAAAATCAACATTCAGAAGGTTCTTTGTTTTATAAACATAAGCATACTGTTACTCCCTTCATTCCGTTCAGTTCAAGGCAATTTCATGTTAGTTTTCATCCTCATCCTTTCAATCGCAATTTGTGCTTGCTTGTGGTTCAATTAATACAGTTAAATTGTATAATCAATCCATTTTCTTGTGCCTTTTAGGAAGTTGGGAAAAAACTAACTGCTCCATCAAGGCAGGCAGGGTGGAGTGTTGCAGTTGCCCCTCAGTGATGAGATTGGGTTTTCTTTTATTGTCGTTAATGTTTTCATATGAAACTCTGTGTCCCATCAAAATATTTCCAATTGCTGATTTTTAATTTATTGTAGAGTTTTAATCCCAGTTCTTTTACGGGCAGCCCCATATGGAGTACATTCCAGTAATCCATGACCAAGGTAACTAAAATATGAGTAACTTTATTCTGTTATTAATAAAAATAAAAGTGCCACATTATACCAGTCATGAAGAGGGAAGTCTTTACAGAACTAAAGATGAAATGTTCCTATCCCAGAGAGGGCCCCAAAGTTACAGCACTTGGTTTTGTAAGGTTTGAACTTCAACTTGTTTATTCCCACCCAGTCCCTTTACAATCTCAGATACTTGGATGAGACTTTGACAGTACTGCCATGTTAGTCTGGCATCAGGTTGCATAACTGAGTATCATCCACATGATACTTCACCCAGACTGACAAAGGACTTCCCTAGTGGCCTCAGGTAGATATTAGAAGCAGCAAGAGTGTAAAAACCTGAAGGAGCAAGAATGTAAAGACTTGAAGTATCCCACACATCGGAGGCCTTAAGCTCAATCTCTTTCCTGTCAACACTGAGAAGATCTGACCACAGAGAAAGGAGAACTGTGATGGAATGTGCACTTCAAGAAGCAGTGGAGATAAATTGTGGCAGTACAGAGGAATACATTCCATAGAAGCCTAAATTAAAAGACTGAATTCCCAAGCTGGATGGGCAAGGGGGGAATGACATTCAGGATAGCCTTACCCTAGAATATCTCAGGATATATCTATTAGGGTAAAGGTAAAGGTTTTCCTGCCAGGCATGACCAACTCTAGGGTGCGGTGCTCATCTCTGTTTCCAAGCCAAACAGCGAGCATTCATCCAAAGATGTTTCTGTGGTCATGTGGCTGGAATGACTAGATGCCAAAGGCACACTGACACTGTTACCTTTCCTGCCAAAGTAGGTGATGCCTATTTATCTACTTGCATTTGCATTATTTCGAACTGCTAGGCTTGCAGGAGTTGGGCAGACAACGGGAGTTCACCCTGTTGCATAGCAGTGCCAGGTCTTGAACTCGGGACCCAACCTTCTAGCCAACAAGCTAAGCATCTTAACCATTCACACCACCATGCCTTCTATTAGGGTAGAGAGCTTTAATTTGGCATTCTGCCCATTAGGTGGTAACAAATAAAGGATTAGACTCTACTGGATTTCATAATTCACAATCCATAACTGCATTTCATAATTCTTGGGCTGTACAAGAACCATCCATTATGTTGCATGCAGTTTTTAGAGTCCTAAATTAAAACTTTCACTAGGTGTTGGCAGTAAAAATGAGTCATAGCTATGCTTTCTATCACTTTGCTAGAATTTATTTATATGTATCCTACCTTTATTAGGGCATGTGGTGGTGCAAGCAGTTAAGATGCTGGCTTTATCAGCCAAAAGGTCAGTGGCTCGAGTTTGAGGCCCAAGAGCTGTTGCATAACAGGATAAGCTCCCATTGTCAGTTCAAAGGCATGTAAAAATGCTAATAGATAAATAGGTCCCACCTTTGGTGGGAGGGTAACAGTGTCTGTGCAATTTGGTGTACAGTCATGCTGGTCAAGTGTCTTCAGACAAAGCTGGCTCTTCAGCTATGAAATGGAGATAAGCATCACGTAGATTCGGCCACAACTGGCAGGGAAACCTTTACCTTTATTCCACTTTTATTATTATTTTTACAAATAAGACAATGAACATATTTAATACAATTTCCTTCTCCTATTTTCCCCACAACTTCCCTATGAGGTAAATTGGGCTGACAGAGAGTGATTGGCCCAAGGTCACCCAGCTGGCTTTTATGGCTAAGATGGGATTAAATTAACTGAAATTGGTTTTGTTTTGTTTCAACCTTCCTATTTTTTCCCAATCAACTGGGAAAAACATTTCCAATGGGATTTTTCTTGATTGGGTAACTTTAACTGAAACTATATCTAGAGGAAAATCTCTTTCTCCCAAGAGAGTGCCACATTCTGATCCTGAGGCAAAAAAACCCCATGGTGGCTATGTTTTTAAAAAATGTGCACTTAGGCATTTTTAACTTACCATTTTGAAATCATTTTAGTGAATAGAAGGTTAAAGTAAGATTTATCTGGACAGCAATCCATTTCAAGATATATCCAGACAGTGGTCCCCTCACCAAAACACACACATAAAACAACTTACTACATGCTACACCACACATTGGTTGGAAAGCAATACACACAGATTTGCACATACAGAATATATAAGTTACATATGAGAACCTATCAGCAGTTATGCAGTTTGAGAAATGGTAGCTATTTCTTTGAACTATTTGATAAATTGTATTGGCCAAAGATGAAGATAAGCTGAAATTCTATGTGAACTTTCTTTTGAAGTTATGTATTGCAAACTCACTGAATAAAAGATTTGCCTGGTTAAAGAACCATTAAAGTGTTGAGAGTGGGAGGTGAGTAGGAAGGAAAATGCAAATCACTCAAACATTTAAATAATGTCTTGCTAGACACAGTATGAAATGAAATATGAGCAAAGTAAAATTAATGACTGATCTTTGATTGACCTCTTAGTATGAATAATAGACAGCAGATTTCATATAAAATAGAAAGCTGTCAGGGCTGCCATTCATTTTTCATGACACATGAAAACCAAATGTTATCATCTACAATAAATCTATAAAGCAGCCATTAATTTCACAATAACAGAACTTTCACATTCAAACCTCCTTGTAGAAGACTCTGATATCAAACAGAACAATACCCATTCTGTTCAAATTGAAGCACATATAAAACGACATCACACAGAAACTACCTATATAAAACACTATTGAAGCTCCAATGCTATTACAGCTCATTCCAACCCTTGGCAGAATAGTTGAAAAAGCATCTAGAGTCACCAGAGCTGTAACTAACATGGAACTGACAAATTTTGTGTGGCTATATTTTAGAATAATTATTGAATTTCTTAAAACCTTGATATAAACTTGGAAACAAAAGGAAACATTCCACACATGTGCAGCAAAATAGGAGTGAAATGACAAAGTAAATGTTTTGCAGGCAAGAAATTCCAAGTACTACAGGAAAGAGTTATGGAAAAGCTCTATGAAAAACCCCTATCTTGAACCTTGGAGTGTTATTGATATAATTTTCCCTACATGGTGCCACACAAGATTATTCAATGGTGCTGTTGCTGCATTCTGTTAGAAAACAATTGTTTTCCTCAAAGATAGGCACTGTTGAGGCACCTGTGGGCCAAAACCTCTTTTTTAAGGTCCATGAAGACTCTTTTAACAACACTACAAATCAGCAGTTTATGTACCTGCTCTTTGGATGGCAAAACACAAAATATCTTGCTTAAATCCTAAAATAGGTTTAACATAATTTTTTAAAATAAATATCCTAAGACTCATTCCCCAAATCCAAAAAAAAAAAAAACCTGGCTGTGCATGTTAGGGCCCAACACCTGGCATCACCATCCATACACATGCATACTCATGTGCATACATACACATTATGCCTGTACCCAACTGGAAACAATAACCTGCTTCACCACCAAAAAAAGAATGAAAGTTTGGATCCAGCGTCCCAAAGCTATTATACCCAGATAAATAGAAAGCCATACTAGATAAATAAAAAGTAATGTCTCACCCAGAAGCAATCAAGAAGAACAATACCCCAGTCAATGTTGCTAGGATTAGCTACCATATGCAAAGCCATCAAACTCCAGTCCTTTATGCCCTGAAGATGTTATCTAGCCTGGTAACAGGCAGGAAGAGACACAAGCTCAAAAAACACTAAAAACAATTGACTATACTATTATTGAATAGTAGAATAATAGCATTACGATGTTATCCATTTGTTTCTCTTTTACCTTTTATTTAAAAAATAGCCAGAAAAACACTTTATTACTGATTTAAAGGATTGGTCTTAGAAATTAGATGGGGCCATTAAATATACTTGTCATAAGAGATACACTAAATATGTGTTGAGCTTCAGAATGTTCCATTTACAGCAGATATGTCATGCCTATGTACATGGAACACAGAGAGATGCACACATAGAAAATCTGTGGAAGTCAACTACAATTACAGCAGAAAAATAATAATTCTGGGCATTTGCCAACTATGGAGCCACAATCTAGAATTAAATTTAGTAATAATGATTTAGGTTCATTCTTTTTGGGGACAACTAATGTTATTGTGCCCATTCCTGATGAAATTCACATAGGCCTGTAGTCAAAGTTAAGAATAATAACACAGTTATTATTATATTGTTATTGTCATTTGAAAGGCACCCTAGTCAACTTTCCAAAGGACATCTTGCAGCAACAACATAATCTTTTAGAAATTGTGTAAAGTACATTGTTTTGATTACTCTAAACTAACTGCTAGTCTCTTGGATGACTTGAAATTCTACTTCATGATAGATTTCAGTTAACTGCAATTTATTTAATAATTGCAACTTTTTGCTCTATTTATTAAATATGTTATTATGCCACTGCAATCAAAAGACTCTTGGCAGCTTGCCAATAGTACTTCTATACTTCAGGCTCTGAGATCTGCTTCTTTACTATGGTCATTTAATAAATAGAATTGTTCTTCAAAAAGCAACTTGAAAGAGTTCCGTATAGAATAATATATATTTTTATTCCAGCTTTGTGTTCTTGAATTTGAAGGAAGTATTATGCACTTCCCAATTTGTGCTTTTGACTCTTTGCTTTACAAAGTGCACTAGTATCATTTTTCAAGACAACGTCCTAAATCTACAACGTAACAATCAGGTATACTTTTAACTCATTAATAAAAATAATAACAAACTAATCAATTTTTGGTAGAGTAGAATTCTGTATAAACAATTTTTAAAAGAAGTATTTTAAGCAATTTTCCTGATAGATTACCAGCATGGCAGTGCAGGCATCTGGCTCAGAACTACACAACAGAAGACATTTGGGGAAAGGCAGGAATGTTTTGTTGACATGACATAGTGTAAAGACTTATTCTTGGTTACACTAAAGAGTAGTTAAGATTTTTCAAGATATTCAAGGAGACTTTGTTAAGAAAAGTTACTTTGCTATATGTTAAGAAAGCTCTAACTCTGTATTTCCTACACTGATCAAGGGCTTTGACATAGTAGGCTTCAAGACCTGTTCAACTCTATGATTCTATTATCTTATAAATCTGAAATTTATATTTTTCTCTGCAGCAAATCCGTATCACTCAGCAAAGCTGAACTGCAGACACTCACAATACATTTCCTATATTCCAGTTGTGAACTGATTGCAGCTTTGTGGAAGAATCTAGATCTTCCAAATTTCTAGTAGCAACTTTTCATGAAGGACAAACATCTTCAGTCAGATGATAGAAAGAACCTTAAATATAGGTAAATCCAAGTTTAGAAAAATCCAATGAAGGAAGTAAAAATATCTCCTTGCTTCTTGGAATCTAGCACTCCTCGAAACAAAAAAAGGATAAAAAGGCCATTTTAAAAAATAAGTCTACCACATATATTTACTGTCAAACTTCACAATTGCTTAATGTAGGAAACATGGGTTTCGTGTGAATTTGTTTAGGGCAAAATGTTCTTTCAATATGCCTTCTCAATACTCTTGTACTTGATAAAGGATGTTCAGGTAAAACTTGAAAAAAAATTGTACCTTTTAGAGTTATTATACTTTTTGCCATTTGAATGCTGACTAGTATTGGACTGAAAAAAGTGGCTGTGATTATGGAACAGAAAGTGGAAATGAAGATGCTTTTTTCCTTTGTAATTAGGCTTCCCCAGAATCCTCTATTACATCTGGAGGGTCTGTAAAGTGATTGGCTACTGATGATGAATGAGATCTAATGCCACAGCAGAGAAGAGGAAGAGAAAGAGAATGAAGGAAAAGAAAAGAAAAAAGAAAAAAAAGTGGGAGAGAAGAAGAGGGAGAAGAAAAAGAAGAGGAAGAGGAGGAAGCAGCAGCAGTGGCAGGTATTGTTCCTACTTTTACAATAATATCAGCATGACTAATGGTAACAATATGCAGATTATTGGAAGATTTTGCTACAGCATTATAAAATTATTTTGCTTATAGCAAGCGATTGTCCTCACAGGAACACTATCTCATTGTAGTTAGGGAATCCATACTCAGGTGCCACTCCAATATCTGTATCAAAGCCAAATACACTGGGACTCATATACGTGCATGGGAAAGCACATGTGTGGGTTGCTTCCCCTTAATTGCATAGGCTGATTTCATACATAAAGGAGGTAAGGATTCTTCCCTTAAAAAGATTTGGGTTAAATTAAACCTTTCCATTAAATTAAGCCCTTCAATTAAAACCCCAAACATAGTAGAAAATTAACATAGGCAGTAGCTTCTGCTTATTATATGAATAAAACAATTGCTGGAATACTCTTGCAAGTAAATACAAAATAACATGCTTCATATATGTTTTACTAACTTGGGATATAATTTCTACACAAAAGTCTCTATGCTCATAAATTTCTAAACATAGAAACCGGATGTCTGGGAGTTCAAGTCGTACCCTAGGCATGAGGCAGCTGAGTGACTTTGGGCGAGTTCCTTTTTCTCAGCCCTAGGAAGCAGACAATGGCAAAATCACTTCTGAAAAACTTTGCCAAGAAAATTGCAGGTACTTATTCAGGCAGTCTTTGAGAATCTGACACAACTGAACAAAAAAGAAATGTGTTCTACTTTTAATTTATTCTTCCTTCTGTAACTTTAAATAAGAAAATGTTAAACAAATTTGTTTCTTTTAAGTTATCCAATAAAATGCATGAATTCAGACTTTATTATTTATTTTCAAAATAATCTGTTTTTTAAGTAGTACTTGGTTTTTAGTTTTTTTAACAAAGTAAAAAAATCAGTTTCACAAATCATCAGAATAACTTATAGCCAAAAACTCTGACATGTACATGGCCTTTTGAACCCAACTGCACTAAAGCTGTCTCTGCAAATATTTCTGAAGTTACTAAAAACAGGTCATTCTCTAAGTAGCTCTAATTGTGCTCTGGAGGAAAGGGGAAACAATTTATCATCTGAGGCTTATAAATTTACATCATCATGCAGCTGGAATATTTACATTCCAAACTCAGACATTCTGGGTAACAAACCCACTGGATTTTTCCAACACTAAAGAAACATGCCACTAAAAGGTTCTGCAAAACCATTTCACTCTGAATTTTGTCCAATGTGGATTTAAAAGTAAGTATTGTAAAAAAAAATTAGTATATTTTGATTATACTGAATATTCCAACTTACGTTTGAGGTCAGTTCAACCTTTAAACATAGATCTTCATTTGAATTTTCCCTTTTCTCCATAAAAATAAACTGGGACTTGGATTTAAAATTAGTCTTATGCTGAGTTCACATTACCGTACAGTATTTCCCAAGTATCGTTTTAATCTCTAAAGAGAACATTGTTCCTTATTTTGGGGGTGGAGGAGAGAAACAGAAGTGTCTGCTTTTCCTTCATTTGAAGACTGAAATTATTTTAATAATTTAAGTGTAATTTAATTTAATCATCAGACCATTTTCTTCAATGACATGACAGATTGTAAGACTCTAGTTTTGTACTTACAATCTCTGGAAAAGGCCCTTCTAAACTCAATGGAGCCCATTTCTGCTTAATCCTTTGTAAGATGCAGTAATTTGCTACCGTACTCTTTATCTGAATCATTGTGTACCTTACCTTGAAAAAAAGCTCCCAAAATGTTTTTTTTTAAATCTACACAAAATAGGAAGTTTTCACCTACAGACTTTTTTTTCTAAAAAACATAAAGCAGGGATGGAGAGAAGGAAGCATTCACAAAGACCAGACCTTAAAACCTGAATGAGAGATCTTCTGGTTGGCTACTCCGTTCACAGAGAACCAAGAGGAGCTCAGAGCATCCTTTTTGTCTGACAAAAGAGCTCCTTCCAGCTCCAGGCCAGTAAGTGGAAGGCTCAAAAGGAAGTTCTTTCAGAAGAGCCAACTGTTCTATGTCACATGCAAAGCTGTTAATTCTTATGTAGTTCAAAATGTACCAAATACCCCTATATACGTTTATTACCAACTAACATCATGAATTCCCTTGGGTTATTTTTGAAGTAAGAACGCAGAAAATTCATAAAAGTCAGGGAGCTATGCTCTTTCTGAAGTTTTTTTTTAACTGACCACTTTTACTTTTTAAAACAGGACTTTTCAGAGGGAATTCTGAATCAAAGTGAATAGTAGAATGAGAGTCTGCAGTTCTCCATACCCATGTGTGGTAGCCCTGATATGGGCCCCAACATTTCCCTGCATTAAAAGAAAATTAGCAGAGCAGCTGCATGCTATGTAGTGGATTTAATATATTATTAGACCTTGAATTTCCAGGAATAGAATCTGC
>JANHZU010008458.1:32502-42503 GCA_032468055.1 Acrochordus granulatus | reverse complement strand
CAGCCAGCAAAGAATTCTGGGAGTTGAAGTCCACACATCTTAAAGTGGCCAAGGTTGGACATGTGTGGCTTAGAGCATCCCAAATCCCATCCAAAGTCACACTAGGAGCAGCCCCAATCCCAGAACCTGCTTTTCCCCTTAGAAAGAAAGCCACATCTCCAACACTGAGAACCAAGGATTTCTCCCACCAGTAATGAGTGGCATCTGGAAGCCAAGCAGGACAGACCCATTTGGGGGTCCAAAGAAGAAGGGACATTCATCAGAAATGCAGGCAACATCTGAACAGGAAGTGCCAGCTGCTGCTCTCAAAGCCAGCAAGGGGTCTCAAGGCCAGACCCACAAACAGGTCAAGAAACCCGACCCAAATGCTGATGGCCAATTCATGCAACTCTGTGCCTGCCAAGTACGAATCGGTTCTGGGATGATTTTTTTTCTTTTTTGCATAAACCACAAATCTGAGCTAATAGCTAGCCTCTAGCCCTGTTACAGGAAAACATCCCATGTGTCTCAGGCTGGCATAAAAAAACACACTAAGCCCTGCTGGGGTGTTGAGTTTTGCCAATTCTCGCTGCTGTCCTTTTCCTGTACCTGCGACTGGTATCCAAAGAATCTGGATTTTCTTGCTCTTCAGCCTTGCTGGATCAGGATCACAACAACCAGACAGAGGATCCCAGAATGTTACCAGCACATTGTGAAGGTGTTGGTCTTCTGTTCTATAGTTTGTTCACAGGCTCTGGCATTCAGAGACAGAATCCTCCTGCACATGGGTGGTTTGGCAGACCTTTGGGAGCCCCCAAAGGAGAGGTGAACAAAGCAGCTCTACACATTACTGGTTTGTGCTGAACTATTATTATAAGGAAGCATGAATCTCTGTGAGGCTGTACCGAGTGTGGCATTGAGAAACACCAGCCAATCTCTGCAGAGGTCAGAGTGTGTGTGTGCAGAGAAATGGGATTTCCATGTCCAAATTCTTAATTCCTTCGAAACGAGAACCCTGGTGTCTTTAGACAGACGCTACTGCATCGCCTTGGTTCTGGATTGAAAAGTACCTCTGAGCCGCTGCGGACTGCCTGTCCTTTACAGAACCTAATTTGACAAGAAAGGTTTCAATCCTACACCCACGGACTGTAAGCAAGCCCCTTGCCAGCCCACCTGGCATCAAGCATGTGCCAAAAGAGGGGGTCCAGAGTAGATGAGGAGGAGGGGCCTGTAAGGAGAGTTTGCCGGGGTGGGGGTAGGAGGGCTGTCTTGTGGTCCTTCCCCCTTTCAGCTTCTGTGAAGCCTACCTGGCAATAGCTGCCATCCCCCTCTTCCAAATTCCAGGTTTTGCCACACCCCTTAAAGCCCACTTCGGCTACTCTCCACGCCTCTTCCTGAAACTGTGCAAGACATTTGGATCTCTTTGGTCCCCAGTTCCCCTCCTTCCCATCTTCCAGAACCCCTAAAAGACCAGAAAGGGCCAGCCTGTCTTTGGGCACTGGGTTCCCCTCCTTTCTCTGGTGCCACTCTGCACCTCCACCGACCAAAACATAAGAAACCCATGCCAGAGCCCACCCTCCCTGACTCATGGATCCAAGTCAGAGAATGATTCCCCCTGAGTCTTTGGGGTACTCAAACTCCCTTCTTTTAAAGAAACAAACCAACACCACACAACTTAGCAATGCTACAAACTAAAGATGCCCAAGGCCTTTCCTAAAAGTTATTCTGGAGATGGAGCCAAAGTGCCAGCACAGCCCTCCATTCCCCCTTTCAATGTCCAGAAGTCCCAGAATCTTTTCATATATCTTAAATTCCAGAAACAAAGAAGCTGGATCCCCCACTTTGCCCCAGGAGTAAAACCAAGGAGCAGGACTGTGGTTACCCAGGAATTCTAACTTAAATGAAAAGTACCTCCTTTCCCTTTAATTTTTGTAACCTGAATCCCAGGGTGCTTTCCTTGGAACAATAGCTCAAGAAGAAAGGGTCATGCCCACCCTTAAATCAGGACCCTTTCATTGTCTTCTGCACAAATTCTTGCAGAATTATGTCCAATTCTTTCAGCTGTATACAAGAGTAGAAACCATGGATCCAAAGCTAGGTCTGAGTGGCATGAGGGGCAAAATCCACCTTTCTCCTCCCTGCTCCAATGGTAAGAACCATGGGGCTATTTGAGAGCCCATCCCTTCTCAGAAGCAAGCCCCAACTGAGTTTCAGAAAGCTGATTTGCAGAAGGCCCATTTGGGATTGAAGCCAAAAAGCAGTGCAGAAACATGATAGTAGGCAGAAATGGGCATGTTGATAGAAGAATGGAACCGGTAGCTGCAGAGTCTGTTTTCACCTGCAAAGCCCATTCATAGCAGACCCAAGCACTGTGCTCTTGACCAGGAGTAGATCCTCAGGTGGGTTTCCAAAAGCTGGGCCTACAGGATTCTAGAGGACCCTGATATCAGTTGGGCCTGAAGGCAATGATGAGGATGGAAGCCAATTTCTGGGAATCCAGGAGGGGCCATTCCCTCAGTTCAAAGGCTCCATAGAGAAAGTTATCCATCTGCCCTGCGGGTTTGAGGAAGCTTCCTTCCTGGGGTGCAAAACCCACCCCATCCTTCTCCTTTTTGGCCCCCCAGAAGCAGCAACAGCCAAGGAAAGAGCCAGAGTGGAGAGTGCCTCTTGGAGCACTCATAAATCTCTCTTCCTTCCTCCAGGGGCCCAGGTGGGTCCATCAGGGGCAGGCAGTTCCTTGGTGGCCAAAGTCTACCATGCTAGCTATCAAATGCCAAGGTTGTTGATGTGGAAGATCTTAGCTAAGCTCCCCAGGTCCTGGATCCTAAGAACAATCTTTCCCCAAAGGGAAGCCATTCCAGGTGGGGAGGAAATCCGTTGATAACTTTTCTGAGTTTCACCCCTTCTCTACACCAGGAATAAAAAGGATCCCTCAAAGGCAGGCTCCGGACCTTCAGAGAGGTCCGGCCAACTTACTCCCCACCAGGAGCAAAGCCCATTCAAAACGCACGGGTTGGTGTCCCAGCAAATTCCAACCCGGTGTTTCTCAGCAAAATTACTCACCGTCCGAAGCAGGTTTGGGTAGGGATAGTTACCTCCTGGCAATCCTTAGCAAGGGGGAAGGAAAGGGGGCGGGAGTCAGAAGAATGTCAGAACCATTCCTGGGAAGCGACGATCCTAGCTTTGCGACCCCCGAGTCCGGGGCTCCTAGCAATCGCAATGCCGACCCCCGAGGCGGGCTTCGCTTTCCTCCATCTACTCCGCTCCTCCGCCTTTCCCAGCTCGAGCCTGGGTGGGGAAGGGGCGAAGGGAGCCCCCCGCCTTCCTCCGCTTCTCTCGGCCTCACATCTTGCAGTTTCCCCCCTTTTCTTTCACAGGTCCGGGGGAAGGAGGAGTGGGCAAAAAATAACTCTGTCAGAATTTATGCTGGATCAAATATACAGTAAAATGTATGCAACATATGATCACAGTCAGATCACTGAACCTCCAAAAAGACGCTATAGAACTAGAAAACATTCAGAATGGAATGTTTATAAGGGACTGAGAAAACTCCCCCATGAAGTAAAGTTTAAAAATTGAGGGAAGTAAGGTTTAAAAATGGGGGGGGGTATTTTTTAGAAAAATGATAAGGACAAGAGGCAAATGGTAAAGTGGCATGGTATAGAAAGTGGTTAGGAAGCAAATCTGTCTGAAACTACTATGCAACTTTAATAATATAGTCCTACCTATGCAGGCTTCCTGTATTTAGTAGTCCATCTACTCCTAGGCTACTAGGGGCAGTGTTTGAAAATCCATTTGACATACTCAAGGTGGCATAACCTTGAGCTTCTTTAAGAAGGCAAAACAGAAACTCAACAAATAAAATCAGTCAATAAAAATCAATTATGTGAAACTTAACAAACAAATCTCAGCTGCTTCTCTGACTCATCCTTTCTCCTTTCCTCACTTTTACTAGCAACCAAGCTAGAAAAGAAAAGAAAAAACTATTGACAAGGAGGTACACACCTTTCTAAGGAGAAAGAGAAGGCAGCAAATGCAAATTTCTGAATGCTGGCATTAAGCAAGCAGAAGATGGAAATATCGTTATTTTTCTCTCTTCAGGGGGGACGGGGTTGGGGTGAGAGAGAGAAGAAAGATGAGAAAGAAAGTAAGAAATGGCTCCTCAAGGACTACTCTTTTCAGCTCTGCCGAAGCGAGCAGCCTGAGCTTGCCTGGGTCTAAATTTAACTCAGGGGTGCCCAACCTTGGCAACTTTAAGTTGTGTGCAGTTCAATTTCCAGAATGCCTCAGCCAGCCAGGAGTCCACACACCTGAAAGTTGCCAAGGTTTAACTGCTGTGACCACACAATAAGCCTGAGGGAGGGAGAATGTCCTGTTATTTCTCAATACTTATAAGCTGTCAAATTGAAAAATGTAGATGGAGTTGGGCAATAAAACAGCTAAATCTGAGTAACATTTTGGATATTCCTTTTGCCCCCATGTTGTGCCACTGTGTGAACTGGTGCCTAGGACAACTTAAGTCACAGTCTAAAAACAACCCACTCACACAGTCTGGAACACCAACATTACAGGTACTTTTCCTGATCCAACCGCTCTGAATAAGTGTAACTGCTTCACTCTCAACACCTCAGCGCTGGATGATTCAGAAAGTTTCTTTCTCTTTGCTTTTGTTTTGCACTTCAAGGTGTAAATTAAACACTGCTAAATCTTCCTTGCTCCCCCAGTATTGTAGCCTTTCAGGAAGCAAATCCAAGGAAATTATTTTCTATATTTTGTAGCATATAAATATGATTGGATTAAGAATATGTAGCTCTTTCTAATGTATTATATTCATAGATGTAATATATCACTATTAATAACTCCTATTACTGGCTTAACCAAGCATTTATCAGTATCAAAATTCCTTCCCACAGTAATCCTTCAAATTCACAGAAAATACTTTTTCTTCATTCAACTCATTTCCCCAGCATACCGTTTTTATATCTTTTTCTGCAACTGATCTTCTAATATCCACAAAATGTTGTTTTATATGAAAATGTAAGTACAATGTACATATAAAACCAACACAAAAACTAAGTGAAAATACAAGTTTATATATTTATTTTTATATTCTGTCTAGTCGTTCCATTTGCCGGAATTCTAGCAGTTCTTTAAACATTTCCTTTTTTTTTCTTGTTTTATTCCTATGCTTTTGGACATTTCTGCTTCTTCTAAAGCTAGAGGTTAATTCATATTGTATATGGTAAGTAGGTTTTCAGGAAATCAGCTTTGTGCCATGGGTAAGCAGGGAAGTCACATACTTTTGAAGACACAATGGATATGAGTCAAGGAGCCAAATTAACCATTTCCCAGATCTGTCTCGATAGCATATTTACAGTTTGCCTTTATGTATTACTGTTGCTTCCATCATAGAAATAATAAAAAACACCTTTGTCATGCATTAAAAAAAACTAAATCACTCCAATCCAGATTTTATTTCTTTTTTAAACTTTGCCAGTTTGATATATAGTTTGGACATATATTTAAATTCAAGTCTGATGACCTATCAGTCAAAAAGATATTGGCTTCTTGGGGCTAGGGTTTCTTTAATATTAAACAATAACAAAGATTCCATAGTATCAACTAATAAGCCAGACTGATAGACAAAAACTTACTATCATAAGACAGCTATTGTTATTTTGCTAATCTAAACTAGCAAAAGTTCTTGTTAACCATCACCACTACTTTTTGTGATCCTCAGCAGAAATCTAAAGCTTCTATTTGGATTCATAAATGGTTTCCAAATTAATATAAACGCCCCTTAAATTTTTTCTTGGTGTGTGGAAACCATTTATTTATGGACTGATATCAAACAATTGAAAAATTTGCCTGAACAACTAAATTATATGGGTTGCTCCAATTTTTTGATTCTTTCGACTGCAATCAGCAACCATTAGGCTGCAATGTTCATGGGACCCATCTATATAATTATGAGTAATTGAGACATTTAACTAGAGATCTACACAGAACTGCTCATTAATAAGTTGAGTCCCATGTATTTACAAATATGTTTTATATAACTACAGTTAATTTAATGAAATAAAATCGGCCTTTCAGTGGCTGCTATGATTATGTCCACTGCACACAGTACTAAATAAGACAACAATGTTTTGGAGATTTTCTTTAATAAATTTATGACAGGTTTGCAACTGTTTGTATGGTTAAACACCCTGTGTTGTTTACTATTCAATAATTCATTTGCCTAGCACTTTAAGAACTTTGTTTACTGTAGTAGAGTGCTGCATTCTCTAATGGAAAGCAATCTATATACTAAATCTTGCATAATGACCCTAACCTTAAGTGGATTTCCATCCCAATAGGATTTTTCCATGTATTTTAGCAGGAAACAGAAAATAAGGGGGATTGGAAATGTAAGAGGCTCCTAACATAATTAGCCTCTCTGAATATCTTGGTGATGATTTTTTAGACTTTATTTATTTATTCTCCCAATATGTGGAGGCCTAACTCTATGCAGATTTCACCCCAATAGGATTTTACTATGTACTTTCCCGGGAAATGAAAATAAGGGGGCTATGTATCCCATTAAAAGGAGAACTAAACTGAATATATTAAATATTACTAAGAGCATCAATATGCACAAAGGAAAATGAAAGCTGCCTGTGTTGCAGAAGCAAAAAGCATGTATCCTTTTCTTTGGCTCCTTTCTAGAACACCATTACATGAAGATCAAAGAAGGGGCCCAAGCCATTAAAGCCCCTGCCAGAATTCTCAGAAGCTTTGAAACATTATTTCTTCGAGGATCAGAAGGATTTTTATCAGTATAGAATTCACACAATTCTTCATTCTATCAGGAGAAAACAATGATAAACCAGCCAATGTAGTAATACGATTATATGTTTTAAAATATTATTTCAGGGTATATTTTTTAATATGGAGCAGTTTTTAAATGGGACATAGAGTAGTACAACTCTAGTGAGCCAGAGCAGTTCAGTGACAGGATTCTCATAATAAATACATTTCTTTTTCAAAAGTTGTTAACTGGGTGTTCTTGGGTACAGTTTAACAGTACATTATTGCCTTTTATGATTCACAGTAAGGATAAACAAAGCTGTAGCTGCCAGCTAGAGAGAGGCCTGTCATGAACTTTGGGAAGAGGTGCTGGGATTGTGACAAAGCCCAGTATGCAGAATTCCTTGCGTGAACCTCAAGAAAAATCCTAGACTACCGAGTCTGTAAAGGCTTTCCAGATTCAGACATCATGAAAGCACAAATGCCAGGTGGAAGAATTTTTAAGCAATTGTATTTCTAAGAAGGAAAGATCTGCATCCAAATAACAAAGTTTGAAGAAGATCCTGTACTGCTTTCAACCAGCTTGCCTCCAGACTAGAACTATCTCCCACACTTAGAACAGAACAGGTTTTTTTAGCAAAATACTTTGATATAACTTTCCTCATTAATCCAACTTCTCCTACCTGGCACCGATATATGTAGGCAGAAAAGAGGGAGGGAAATCACACACTTCTCATACACACAGAGAGAGACACATTTACTCTTCTTCCGTCTGTTCATTGTGACCTTTCCAATCTGGATCAGCATTCATTCTTGCCCTCCTGTCTGGCAAATCTTCCCTGCAATGTGCCCTTCAAGATGAAAAACGTGGTTTGATAATTCATAGTGACAAAGCTTGCAGCGATGGAGAGCAAGCAAAAGAAGGAACACGCTAAGAGAACCAAGACCTGCCACTGCAGAGCTAATCAGGCAGGTATTCAGTTGTTCACTCCTGCAGACTTGCTTAGCATAGAAATAGGCTGTCTGCCCAGGAAAATGAGGTAATGTCTAGCTTTAATGCCAATCTTCCTAACTGGCAGGGTAAATATTTCTGCTGCAGGAGACCACATTAATTTAATTCAGCTACCAATCTGATTATTGTTAGGACAGTCATCAATATTAATACATAAAAATGCATATCTTCAGAAGTATTACCATATTTAATCAACATATCTGCTAAGGCCAAAGCCAGGGAAGGTGCAAAGCTATCATGCATTATGGGTTAGATTTGGTTCAGCTGGTAAATCTCTGGGTGATTTGCAGCAGATCAGCAAGGATTTTGACTATCTGTAATTTAACAAAAACAACAAAAGAATTACTTCTGTGCTGTTTCAAACTATATTGTTAGATTTACATGTGGCAGAATTGTGAACTCAGATCATTTTTGGAACATAAACAAATTCCTGGGCTCAGAATTCCTTAAATTAGTTGATGATATTTTATTTCAAATTCTTTCACATATGGGGAAGGAGGGAGTGAAATTTGAATTTTTCCCAGGGAAAAATTTGGGTGATAAGATTAGGCTTTCTTCGCCCTGCAAACAAATTTGGAAGCAGAATGTTTATTTTAGCTATCATATAATTGAGCATCAGCTGACATCTTCCTCATAAAGCAAAAGAGATCCTATATGCTAGAAGGACTGCTCACTGAAGACCAGCATAATAAACATAATAATGCTGATTTTTATGTTTTGGTAACTTTAAATCTTATATAAAATGATTTTATCTCTCTAACTACAGATCTCTAGTTGCTACACTACAAGCACTACCAGAGAGTCAAGCTTTCTTTCATAAAAATCCCCTTATTTCATATTTAAAGTATGGCCAGAATTGTGTAGGCTGCTTAATTCTTTTCATAAATATTATAAAATGATAATGGTGTAGAAATGGCCATATATACCATACGTGCTTGAGAGTTAGTGCTGAATACTGACAGGCAAACATTTGCTCCCTTGTGTTGGAAACAGAGAACTCTTCGCCAATCTATGTTTGGTTGCCACACAGTAACAAGAACCTTCTCCCACCTACTTTGTTTCACAATAGAGCACATATCCCTTCCCTCTTGAAAAACAAGTAAAAAACATTAAAGTGCTGATGTCTGGTCGCTATGATGGCATGCTTTATAATTATGCTGGCATTAAAATTATGCTATTAACCAGACTTGGGGTTTGTTTGTTTGTTTATTGGATTTATATGCCGCTGAAATCAAAAGACTCTTGGCAGCTTACAATAACATAAAATAATAAAAATCCATAAAAACCATTAAACCTTAAAACAAAAAACCTGAGACGAAGCAGGAAGAAAAGAGCTAAAAGATATAAATATATATATATGGGGAATGGAGGTTACTATTAATCTGCCAACCACCTCCATGATGATGAGTCCCTATTAGAGCCCCATGCCAACTGGCAGAGCCAGGTCTTAAGGCCTTTTCGGAAGGCCATAAGAGTGGGGGCAGATATCACCTCCAGGGGCAAGATGTTCCACAGGGAAGGAACCACAGCAGAAAAAGCTCTTCTCCTTGATCCTGCCAGCCTAAATTCCTTGGCTGACAGGATCCAGAGGAGGTCTCTTCTGCTGGATCTGGTGGGATGGGAACTCACCACAAGGGTGGCATGGTTCCTCAGATAACCCGGTCCCATGCCATGAAGGGCTTTATAGGTTAAAACACCTTGATTTGCACCTGAAAGCAGACTGGCAACCAATGCAGCTCGCAGAACAAAGATGTCACATGGGCCGATCTACTGGCCCCCAAAATCATCCGCGCAGCAGCATTCTGCACCAGCTGCAATCTCCTGATACTCTTCAAGGGTAGCCCCATGTAGAGCACACTGCAGTAATCCAATACAGAAATGACGAGGGCATGAGTAACTGAGTGGAGTCCTGGTCTACAAAGGGGTGTAGCTGGTGAACAATGTGAAGTTGCCCAAAGGCCCTCCTGGCTGCAACTGCCACCTGCTCCTTGAGCAGGAGTCAAGGGTCCAGAAGGACCCCCAGATTACACACCGGATCTATCTGCAGTAGTGCAACCCAATCTAGAATTACAGTTGGTAAAGTTCTAGAACCAGAACCCCCAGACACCCAAAGCCACTCAGTCTTGCCAGGGTTCAATTGAAGCCTGTTGTCCCCCATCCAGACCTTAACAGCCTCCAGACACCGAGTCAGGGCCAAGACAGCATCACTTGGATCACCAGG
>JANHZU010008457.1:17650-30209 GCA_032468055.1 Acrochordus granulatus | reverse complement strand
AAGCTCAGAGCATCAAGAACCCCACAGTTCAATCCTGAGTTACAAATATTCTTTTCTATCAATATTCCAGTTTAACCTTACCTGGAAGTGGAGATACTTATGCAATATATAAAATTACGTTTAAAAATGTTTTGTCTGTTAAATACAAGAAAGAGATGTAGGATATTGGAAGATGTCCGGGTTGAGAAAGGGACAGGGCTTCCATTTTTACTGGAAGCAACTTTTGGCAGGGCTGTCAAATTTTCTCCGTGCTTTTTCTCCTGATCAAAATCATCCTTACTAAAATGATTCCCACTGACAGAAAATAAAAAGCACCATCACCTCCTTCCTGCCTTTTCCCCCAGCAGGGCGATAGGAATTTGGAGTGATTGAATCACAGATGGGAAGCAGCACAACTGCCTTGGATTGTAGCACTGTTTATTCTTAGAAAGGGGAGAAGATGGATATTGGAAATCCAGCAGACTGAGCATCCTGATGGGAAGGTTGGCTTTGGTGAAGAGCTGTAAAAATATATTCAGGCAGTCCTCAACTTACAACTATTCATTTAGAGACCACTCACAGTTACAGCAGCACTGAAAAAGTGCCTTACAACTTAATACTTGCACTTACAACCATCACAGCATGGTTGTAAAAGATGGTGACCATCTTTCCATGGTCACCTGATCAAAATCTGGATACTTGGCAACCGGCATATATTTACAATGATTGCAGCGTGCCAGAGTCATGTGATCGCCATTTGTGACCTGCCTAGCTGGCTTCTGACAAAGTTAAAGAGGAAATCAGATTTGCTTAACTGTACAAGTCACTTAACTCTGTTACAAGCGTGGCAAAAATGGTTATAAAATTGGGTGTGACTCACTTAACCACCTCTTGCTTAGCAATGAAAATTCTGGTCTCAATTGCAGTGGTAAATCAAGGACTACCTGTAAAGGATATTTTATTCTCCAAAGCTAAATAGTACTGATAGTCCTTGTTTAGTGACAATTGGGACCATCAACTTGGTTGTTTAGCAAAATGGTCTCTAAGTGAAACCACAACTGGGCTTACAATCTTACTTGGCTTTCCAGACCTATGAAGGTCATAAATGTGAGGACAGATCACAGTTACTTTTTCATCATCGTAACTGCGAAAGGTCGCTAAAAGAGGCCACTGCTAAACAAGGCCCTACATTCTGCTGGATTTCTAGTACTTAGTAAGAGAGATTTTCAGGCACATGATGAGCAGAAACAGGAGAAGGAAAACAAGCCCTCTTTTGTTTAACCCAGACAATATCTAGAGTTAGTCGTGGTCAGATTTGTTTTCTGAAAAGACTGAACCTGGATCCTCTCCAATCTCCCCTTCCCCATCTTACTCTCCCCTCCCCCCTTCACATCCCTGTTTCTGCAGGTTATATTCTCACCCGACCAACCCTTGTCCTCATGCTGGAAAGGGGGGAGCAGCCTTGCATGAGCAATAGCAAGAACGGAGTTGGCAGCAACGCTCTGAATAGCAATGTGGCAGGTAAGGCAGGGCTGGGCTAGGAATCTGGGTCAGTTATTGTTCAGAGTAAAGAATTAGGTTTTTGCAAACATATAAATCCAAGATCATAATTAATCCCTTCGGGCATTCTTTGGATAAAATAAATACTTTTTAAAAAACAAATTCCCTCCACTTAATCTCTGCTTTCAGATAAAATCAAATACAGGCAATCCTCACTTTCCAACAGTAATTGGGACTGAGAATTCCATCACTAAGCAAAATGGTCATAAAGCATGACATCAACTTAATGATGGTAGTTCCAGCGGTCCCCATTGCTGTCATTAGACAAATCCTACACAGACACAATGTCCTGTAGTTGCGGGATTGCCATTTCTATCCTCCTGCCAACTCTCCCACTGACTTTGCTTTTCGGAAGACAGCAGTGACAGTCACAAATGCAGATCGTGAGATGCCACAATGGTCATAAACCTCCACCAGTTACAAAGAATCCAAATTTCAGTCTCATGATATGGGTTGATGCAATGTCATAATTGCAAGCTAGTTGCTGAATTGCAATCACAGACAGCAACTATGAAGGCCCATCTTAAGTCTCCCTCTTTTAGCATCATTGTAATTTTGACCAGTTGCTGAACAGGTGGTTGTTAAATGAAGACTTCTTGTATTCTATCTGAAGAATAGTTGGTAGACAAAGGACTGAACCTGAAACAGGAAAATTGGATGCCTGGTGGAGGAGAGTATGTTTTATTTTTTCCTTTCCTTCCAGATTCTCAAGCCTTGAAAGAGAACACTAAGTCACCTTCACCCTCAGCTCTGTCTTCTCCACCCGCCACGGAGTCTCCCAAGCCACCTCGTCCCCGCCGGCGGCGACCTCCTGCTGTCCTGCCTTCAGACCGTCCCTATCAATGTAAAGACTGTGGCAAGCGCTTTGTGTACCGCTCCAAACTGGCCACCCACCAATGGACTCATTGCGCCGAGCGCCCTTACAAATGTCCTGACTGCCCCAAGAGTTTTAGTTACCCATCTAAGCTGGCTGCCCACCGCCGTACACACACTGGGGAGCGCCCCTTCCCCTGCTCTCTCTGCCCCAAGCGCTTTGGACATCGCTCCAAGCTGGCTGCCCACCAGTGGATTCATACACCAGAGCGCCCGTACAAGTGTGCTGATTGCCCCAAGAGCTTCTGCTACCCTTCCAAGTTGGCCGCCCACCGCCGCACACACACAGGGCAGCGGCCATACCCATGCAGCCGCTGTGGGAAGAGCTTCTGCTACCCCTCCAAACTGGCTGCCCATCAGCAGATCCATGCATCCACTGCAGTGGGGCGTCCTTTTCCATGCATGCGCTGCAGCAAGAGTTTCCGGCAACTCCGTAACCTCACCCTCCACCAAAGGGTGCATGAGGATGGGGAAGCAGGTGATGACTTAGCCCAGAACAAAAGCAACAGCAGTGGAGATAGGCCTTAAGGCGCAACATTGGATCCTGTCTGGGCACAGGGAGAAGCTTGGATATTTTGAAAACTTGGTAGCTGTGGGATTGTTGTAAATAATTGAAGGTTATAGGGGAGGTGGGCTGCACTGTAACCTTCAGTGACCCATAATTGCTCAATTCTCAGCTTTGATGGCAAAAAGCCAAATGGGCTTCCCTCCAGAGGCCAAGTTGTGTATACCATTCTGAAAAACTGTGTTTCTGCAGTGACCAGTGGATATTCTACAACCTCTCTTAAGTTATGCCGACTCGTACATCTTTGCGATTTTGTTTATTTTAACCTTCTGGTCCTCACAAAACATGATCCTGCCACTCCGTAATCCATATGAGTTCTGTGCCAACAAACCAAAACCACCATTAAGATTCCCACACTAATCAATTTAGGGAAGTGAATGCCTGCACCAAACCTCATTATCGGAAGAGAATATGTATGTGCTTTGCACAAAAGGAGAAATCTCTGTCTATGGCAATGTATAGTTTTGTTTTATACTCAACTGGTGCATGTTTGTGTTGGAATGTGGAACGGCATACCTGTAATCCAAGGGTCTATAAACTTGTGGTATCTGCTTTATATATTATACATTGTATATGATGTGGCTGCCTTGTCCATGCCTTCTGGCCTTGGAAATTGCAGGTTTAATGTGCTTGAGCTGAGCACATCATATCCCATCAGGCATGAGCTGTGTCTAATTTAAGAAAAGTTTCTGGTTGTTACAAAGGAAAAATTGAGTCTGACAACATGGCAATTGGTGACATCCCAGTGGGAGTGTTTAAATACAAATTTCAGGAAAGAGTAGGCAATGTTTATGTTTAAAGAGTTGTACAAGCAGAAAAATAATTTTGCAAATTCATATCATCATGAGCAATCCAACTGGAAAGTGGGGTTTGTTTTTCAACTGCTCCAGGGTAATTGTGACATGTGAGATTTGTGATTTACACATTGCATCAAAAGATGCTTCAGGCCACCTCACAATTAGTGTGGCTAATGTGCTAAGGGTAGACACGTGCATTGGTACCACACACAGAAAGCAGATTTCACATATGAATTTCTTGGGCTAAAGGACTGTCTAAATTTAATTTTCACCATGTAGTATACACAACTTTATAGCCTGCTTCCTTGTTACTCCTGTGTGTTTGCTTACTGTATCACATGCCTAAAGACACAGAAAGTCTGTTTTGCCCTCATTATAGAATAGTGATGTCTCCTTTGCATTTCTCTCCCATGTTCTAGATCCAAGTCCCCCTTTCACTACTGTCCACAATTAATACACATTTTCTCAACAGCTATTAAAACCCAATTATGCATTTCCCACTTCCCCACAAACTAGGAGAGACAGATTTCCCATAATTCAGGAAAGGCATCTGTTTAGATTTTGGTGAAAGGCAGGTAGAAGTATGTGTGATTGGTTCATTGTCTGTCTGTAGCTGATACTAAAAAAAGTGAAGCTCCATTAGATGCTGGAGTTTTTGTCTTATTTTTCTTGAAAAAAAATAAAAAAACAAACATACTTTTGAAATTAGGGTATGCTTGGTGCATGTGAGAAATGTTGGGGTTTTAACATAAATCACAGGGCAAGTCCAGCGTGAGCTTCAGAAAGAATCTATAGACAAGTAGTCCTTGATTTAGGATTATATGGAGCCTGCCTATTATGGTTGTAAGTCATGATGGTCGTAAAAGTGGTTCACTATGTGACCCAATTAGTTTTTAATGACTTTTTTGTGGCAATCATAAAGCAAATGTTGCAGTTGTAAAACAAGTCCACTGTTTACTATGGGCCATTTTTCCAAAAAAATGGAAGAAAATGCTGGTTTTTGGCAAAACTGTAGAAAAGTGCAGTGACATGACCATGGTCCACTGCAAATGGCCATAAATGCAGACCAGCTATTGAGCACCCAGATCATGCAGCTGTGTATGGGGGGTGGCCA
The DNA here is from genome assembly GCA_032468055.1 of Acrochordus granulatus. NCBI lineage: Eukaryota > Metazoa > Chordata > Lepidosauria > Squamata > Acrochordidae > Acrochordus > Acrochordus granulatus. The sequence goes on along the minus strand of JANHZU010008457.1, from coordinate 25,321 downwards.
TTAGCACTCTGTAACCAGGTCATAATTACCTTTGGAGGGTGTTTGTTGTAACTTTATCATTAAGTAACCAGTTCTAAGTTGAGGACTATATTCACAAAGTGGTATTTCTGCATATCAGCTGGCAAAGGTAAAATACAGATAAATGGCACCATCTCCTTTTGGAAGCTTATAAACAGTGAACCATTTTGGCAGAAGTACTAGGCCTAATTAATTGGACAACCTGATCAATAAACAATTCTCAACTCTGCTGATGCTGAATATTAAATGTATTTGGTTACAAAAATCCAAAACACCCAGCTAAGATCTCTTATTTAGCAGTTTCAATTCATACTTAAAAAACTAATATCTTCAAAAACTTAATGCTAACCCTAGGAAGTATCAAGTGTATATTCTGGTTGTTTCTGAACATTTTATCATTTGAAAGTAGCTTTTAAGTTCCTTTTTAAGTTCCCATTTGGGACTATGTGAACAAGGCAAAGCCAGGGCAGAGAATGTACAGTAGACATATTGAAAGATTTTGATGATTAGCTGTTCAGTTATGTCCAACTATAAGGGATTCTATGGGTCAGATTTCACCATACTTTTCGATTCAGTGTCACTTCTTTCAGTTGCAATATGCTCCAGCCCATTTTGATGGAGTCTAGCCACCGCGTTCTTTGCCAACCTGTTTTTTTCTTGCTGCTAAGCATTCCAAGCATAGTATCTTTTTCTAATGAGCTTATCACATGTGGCCAAAATAAGTGAGTCTGTTTTATTATTTTGCTGACTAGGGACGCATCTGGTTTAATATGTTCTAGCATATTGGAAGTTTTTACCATGCAGTAGTTTACTTGACAACTTTTTCCATCCCAGTTTTGTTCTGTTGCCTCACTTGGAAGAATTTGAAGTCATTTTAGAACTTGCCACCTGAAATAGTAGAATCTTGTAAAAAATTTAAAAGGGTATCTTCTGACCAGCAGAGCAGGAATCCGATCTGAGGTCAGAGAGAAAGATTTTCTTTCCCTGACAGTATCAATATCTCAAGTCTTGCATCTTGTTTTATTAAAAACATAACATGATATGGGAAAAGAAGAATACAATCCATGAAGTTTTGTCACCATAAGGTGTAAATTTATAGAAAACAGAAGCCCTTGAATCTTGTGGAACATGGACTGTACAGTAGTAAAACAATGACCAAGGTTAGCTGCCATGGCTACTCCCTTTTCCTTATAATAATATGTGAGCGTAGCAGCTGTTAAAAGAGATGCATGCAAATTCCTTTTGCCCTCCTTTGAATGCCTCACAAAGCTAATTTCTCCATGGAATTTGATTTTTTAGATACTTTGCATTCATACCTCCCTTGCAATATCTCATCCGCTGAGGCCAGCCCTTTTCAATCCTGGCCCCCTCCAGACATGCAAACTTGCATTCCTATAATTTTTTGTAACTACTAGGATGGCTAGGGAGTTCTGGAAATTGAAGTCCACAAACTGCAGTGTCCTTGTTGGAGAAGACAGGGCTATACTTAAAAAATGCTATCCTCTGCACCAAAAAAATCCACTCAAGCTGAAAAGAACTGAGTAAACTCTGTCTAAAATGAAGCATTAGTTAATATTTTAGAAGCTTCTTATCGGGACAAGTTTTGAATTGCCAAGATAAAGGATGAGAAGGGATGAAAGTACAGCTGAGATTCTACATCTTGATTTTTAAAAAAAGCAGTAGAAAGAATCTCCTCAGTTATGTCCCTCTCTCCTGTTTATATCTTTGAAAGTTCCAGCACGTAAAACAAAATTCAGGCTCCAAGAAACATCTCTGGCTTCCAGTTTTGGATCTTTATAAAAAATCTTCTTGGGAATAATTAATGCATAATTGAGAGGTGTCTCAACAGGAGATGGGCTTCAAATTCTACAACACCCACTGCAAATAAAACACTTCCACAATAGATTAACATTTTTCCTGTAATTAAAGCAGGAAATTAAAAACCAAGAGTAGAACTGCTGGCTTCATCACAATTATCGAAGTAGGAAACAAGAAATCAGCTATAAAAACGAGGTAGATTATTCAAGGCCTCCCAGTCCAGTTTGCAGCAACTGAAAAATGAGAAGGAACATGAACTTTTGGAAATGGGATGTCATTCTGAAACAGCATTTCTTAAACCTAGACGATTTTAAGATGTGTGGAATTCAACTCTCACAATTCCCCACAATACTGGGATTCACAAGACTTCCACACATCTTAAAAGTTGCTAAGTTAAGAAACACTGCTTTGAAAAGAACATGTACAAAGACTAGCCCAGAAAAGGAACAGTCCAATATTTTTCCCCAGTGAAGATACTAGAGCAGAGGGCAGACAATTTTTAGTAAAAATGACAAAGCTTTGCTGAAATGAACATTCTACAATAAAACTAAAGTAGTTTCTTGTTTCCTACAAAGAAACGTGGCTAAATTCATTGAAAATGAAAATCAGGGAATCTTCAGCCCTATGAGCCTACCCTGGAAATATGATATGGTTTAAGCAGTCATGGTTCTAATACTTCCATTCTCAACTTTGCCACCATCCTACTTTTACGCCAAACACCCTCCTCTTTTAGAATAATTGGTCAGGGAGATTGTTCATTTAGCTGCCACTTGCTTAAATACATGTAGATATGGAGCAGGTACATAACATTCTTAACCAGAAAAAGCCATTTATCAATGCAAGTCAATACTGGGTGGGAATTGCTCAGGGATGTTTTTCGTTTCCATTGGATGCCTTCCAATGTGCAAATTGGACAGCTTGAATACAACCACTGAATCTCTGCATTTTAAAAACAAGCTTGACTTTGTCTGCAGATTGTACAGTCAACAAACAGAAGTTTACCTACACCAATGATGGGATAAGTCCCGTCTGTAATATGTTGAAGCATGATCCATCTCAGGTGAAAAACAACCAGGTTTTCTTTCTGTAAATCCCTGAGCAACTTGCTAGGAGAATAGGTTTGCTACTCTAGGGGTTCAGAGTATGAAGAAATACATTTCTGTTGGGAAAGTCAAGAATACTCAGGAAGAATATCCACAATGCCATGGAAAGGTGAAGAAGAGAAAGATGACTACAAATACTAAAAAGGCAGTGAGGGGGGCAAGAAATATAAAGGCATGGAAGCAGTACGTAAATAGGTGTCTGTACATCAACTTCTTTCTTTCTTCAACCCTGGCCCCTAATTTTAAAGGAGCTCTTTCTCCATCCCAGAGGATGATCTTGGCCCTGTTCCAGAGCAGCCCACAGCAAGCATTGCTTTCCAAAAGCAGATTGGCTTCCACCATAGCCTGGTGGAACAGAGTGAGAAATGCAACCAAAGACCATCCAAACCACAGTGGGAGGATAGGGAAAGGCCCTTAAAGAAAGGTAATTTCTCCATCAAGAGTGCCCTATTTCAGCTACCGGGAGGCGAAGAATCTTCCCCCAGAAAGAGGCGAATCTACATTATATACAAACTCCAGCAGGGATCCTCCTATGCTCGCGGCACGACGACATATGGCTGGTGGGGAATTAGCTTCTGCCGGTCATTGCAGTTGTAGATCCAACGGGGACGCACGAAGGATAGGTTGGGGTTCTCGTTCAGAGCCTGAAGCCAAAATCAGGAAAGAGACCATCAATAGTCTCTGCTCTGCTCAAAATGGCAGAAGTCAGCCATTTGTAGACAGAAACTGCTAGGGTGGTTAATACCAACATTCACATTAATATTCTTCTCCCGCTGCTTTTTGGAAATTACAACTTCATGCACCAACTCAGAGCCAAGACAACAGTATTTTTCAACCTTGGAATTTTAAGATGCGTGGACTTCAATTCCCAGAATTCCCAGAAGTCCACGCATCTTAAAGTTGTCATTCTTGAGAAACATTGCACTATAGCTGGGTAATATGATCTTTTATGCCTCCTCCAACTTCTACAAGGAAAGGGAAGTCCTCCAAAATTTTCTCCATCACCATTTCACATTCTTTTCTCTTTCAACAATTTTAGAAGAGGCTGAGAAAATGTGAGAGATTCAGCCCCTCCATTCAGCCCTCAAGATCTTAGGTAGAGGGATACTCTCTCAGCTTAACTTAGCGCTGATCAGTATTGGAATAACACACAATCCTTGTGTAAGCTGGAAAGATGAGGGAATCTCTGCACTAGAGGAACACAATACTAAAATAAAATAAAATTATTTATTTTATGTGGCCATATAAGAATAACATCAAAAACCCAAACTCCTTGGAAGCCCCTTCACTGCTCTCTTGAATGTGGGTCCCTGTCATTCTGAAGCTGGAAATTCAATGGGAATTAAAGTGTATGTCTAACACTATTGAAAGACACAAAGAAGCAGACAACTCCAAAGCAGAAAAAATATGGCATTCTAGCTCTGCTCCGGTGCTTGATTCAGGCTTACACATTACCTCCTCCCTATAACCAATAACCACAGCTCCTAACTGCCAGAAGACATCTCAACGTAAATTTGATAATTCTTCAAAGATCTTCAGAATTATTGCATCCATCTTCTTCTCACTCTTATTAATTAGTTTGAAGATCTGTCCTTCTGGACTAATTCCCTGAAGATGCTAGCTTACCTCATCAAAAGTGTCATCCCATTCCTGAGCTGTGATCACATAGTTTACACGCTCATTCATATACTCCTCCACCTCCCTGCAAAGAATCAAGAAATACAATCTTTAGAGAGGATTCTCTTTTCTCTAGAGAAACCTTTCTAACAGAGTTGATCTGGTGTCAAGGCTAGAGCAGCAAGGTTAAGCCCATTTCAATTCCAGCTCTTCTAAGAAAAAATGTTCAGAAACAGAGCCAGATTTGATTCCATTTCTTCTCCCTATAATTATGTACATATGAGGGAAAGCTCATCTCTGGTGATTCCTACCAATCACATCAGATTGGGCAGTGGGAACATGCTCCAGATCCCTTCTGTAAAATGTTGTTGTTTTATGGGACCTGTTTTATAGATTGATCTATAGATCTTCTCGATCACACTACTTGCCCTTTGGAACAATTTCTGCCATGAGGTTTGATTGATCTCAATTGTCACCTCCTAGAAAGTCTTAAAAAACTATTCTTCCCACAGGCTTCAGAGCCAGAATAAGTGACATCCAGTCTTTAAGTTTTGATCTGCAGAGAATCTTAATTTCTCTTAACTGAAGTTCCCTTAATTAAGAGAATCTTAATTTGTAAAATTGAGCCAAAGAATTGCAGATTATCTTTTATTATACAACCTTAAGATCTATTTTTATAGGGGAGGGAGAAATGGCTGTTTCCCTCAGTGATAATGCAGTATCATATTTGGCCAGTGGAAGAGCCCTACATCAATGTTCTTGTAAAAACTCACCCATTAAAAGCTATGATGTAGCGATTCAAGAGGCGTCGTTCCTGAAAAGGGAATTCACCATAAAGGAAGAAGCATTTGCCCACAAACAGATCTGGAAAGAAAGAGTCAAAATTTCAGAATAAAGACTGGACAATCCAAACATGCCCCATTAGTTCTCTAATCATCAGATCCATACGTCTGATCACAACCAATATACTACCCCCACAAAAAAAAAATCTTTATCAGCAAGTCAAGAAATAAGCTATGACCCATTTTTCTATCTTCATTTCCTTAGACCAGGAAATGCTAATGTGTCACTATTAAGCAATCCAACTGGTTAAGCTGCATATTGAACACTGTGCATTTCAATTTAGTTTCAATGTGTCTTTTTGACATAAGAATTACTAATTCTTAAAATAAAAGCTCATGTTTATGAGCATATTCATCCTCACTTAGAAGAAACAAAGAGCCTCTTGAGATACACAGTACAGGTAGGCCTCAACTTTCAACCATTCGTTTAACAACCAAAGTTATGATGGCATTGAAAAAAGTGATTTATAACTAGTTCTTGCAATTATAACTGTCACCCTATGCTCATATGATCAGAATTCAGGCGCTTGGCAACCTGCATGTATTTACGATGGCTGCAGCATCCCAGGATCAATTGCCACTTGCAACCTTCCCAGGGGACTTCTGACAAGCAGAATCAATGGGGAAAGCTGATTCACTTAACAACTACATCACTTAGGGATGGAAGTTCCACTCCCAGTTGTGATTATAAGTCAAAAACTACTGTACTTGTATAATTATTAGATTATTTGACAAAAGCATAGTAGACTGATCCAAAGATTGGAACCTAGATTAAGAAAAAATAAAACAAAACTCAAACCTTGTATCAAATCATTTGGGACACACCTGGGAGTTCTGGGATAGGCTGATCTGGCTCCATTTGTTCCTCAACATCTGTGTTCTCATCTGTGGAACCAGCATAGGGGTCACTGTCTGGTTCTGGGGCTAGCCTCCGTCCACCTTGCTGCTTTTTGCGGTGTTCCTCTTCAACTCTAACCCAGAGGAGACATGGAATCAGATTTGGGAATGAATGTGGCTAACTGATCCACTACAACTACAAAAGTTTCCAGTCTTCAATCTATAAAATCTAAGATGGCAAGCTCTGTCAAAAATGCAGAAACTACACTGGATGATGGACTGACTTATTGCTGTGATTTGATTTATCCCTATCTTAATGGGGCTGCACATTTGATATTTGAAAAGCTTCTTGCTAACTTTAGGAATGAGTGTTTTCCTTAAATTATAGCTTTCTTTCTCTTCCCACTTGTCCCACTAATACCCCATTCAGGTAGTCCTTGACTTACAACCACAGTTGGGACCAGAATTTCACTAAGTGATGCAGTTGTTAAACAAGTCATCATGTGACCAGACCTAATTTTACAAACATTTTTACTGTGGTTGTTAAGTGACTCACACAGTTGTTAAGCAAATCTAGCTTTTCCCCATTGACTTTGCTTGTCAGAAGCCAGCTGGGAAAGTTGCAAATGGCAATCACATGAACCTAGGGTACTGCAACTATTGTAAATGCGAGCTGGCTGCCAAGTGCCTAAATTGTGAACACGAGAGGGTGGTGCAACAGTTGTAACTTTGAGGATAGGTCTTAAGTTACTTTTTCAGCACCATCATAACTTCAAACCATTGTCAAACGACTGGTCATAAGTCGAGGACAACCTGCACTTGTTGTCTTGTTAATATTATTTGTACCTACAACATAACTTTAAGCAAATAATCTTTTCCCATTCCCTAGCCAGTCTTTTCCCATTCCCTACACCATCTTGGCTTAAAGAAGGGTCAACCACTGTAGGCATCACTTGACCAACCTCCTTAATTCATCATCTGTGTCACCAGAGCCTTCATCACCATTGTCTTGAAGACCTACAAGATAGCAGAAAGAGAGAAAAGAAACATCAGCAACCTCTTTTATGTCCCTGTTGCCAATCTGCTGGGTAAATTTTTCTGATCACTGGTGGAAAAAGGATGCCTGACAAGAAGCAAAAATCCTTGATAAACCTTGACAAACCCTAAGATCCCAATGATCTTCACAAAATTGGCAGAGAAGTGTCTGAATCTTGGTTTCACCTACCCATGCCCAACCCACCACCAGCCTTACTCCAGCCAACTCCAAAGGATTCTGTGGGCAGCAACATTCTCCTGCACCCCAAAATTATGGTCCACTCTACCTGTACATTTCTCATCCCCACTGGATGCCCTTGAATTGTTGTGGATGTTGCTGTTTCGAGAGGTGGTAGGCTCCTCCTCTTCCTCCTCAGAAGATGCTTTTGGGGGCACCGCCT